>ONZH01014154.1:52500-100026 GCA_900303285.1 Rhinella marina | reverse complement strand
CGCTGACTGCAGAATCTGCTGTGTCCTCTTTATAGAAATTTCATCTCAAATAAAAGGAATAAGAAAAGCCGCCCTAGAGTCATAAATTAGCGCGCTCAGTCGTCCGAGCGAGAATTTAAATAAGACATTGATTAATTAATTGAATTAACCTACTTTAATCCGGCCTCCGGGCAACATGGTTAATCCAGGTTAAGAGCCGGGGTCCGGAGCCTGTTTATTAGGAAGGGTAAGGATTTATGTCCCTGCATGCTTTAAAGATGGCGGAGCAGTGATGGTCAACGTGTGGCTCTCCAGGTATCGGCAAACCTCCTGCTGCAGATTACCAGGGCATGCTGGGGCTCATAGTTCTTCAGGACGTCACTGGACACATTGCTGGTGGACATTCTGCAGGACAGTGACCATCAGGTCTGAACACAAATAGTGTCTGGATCCGATGTTAGCGATCGGCTGAACTGTCCACGTGTGGCCTGTCACCTGCTGTGTTCAGGTCACGGGGCCGCAGCTGACACACGGACACAACGTACATTTTTGGCCACTATTAATCCAGTTACCATCAGTGTCTCCAATCTAATGTCCACGTCCTGTATAAAAAAAAAAATCCCTCCTCCATGCTTTGCACTGCAGCTACAAACCCTGGATACATATATCTAATGCTAACAATGTCTACAGACCATTTATAATCGTAGAATTCCACTTTTTTCCTTTGTACAGACTCGATTGGTGAACTATTGGGTGGCAGCTCCGTATCGCGTGGCGCTCCTTCTACTACAACTCCCAGCAGTTCCTCGCAGTCCTGATACGGTAATCCTGAAGAAGAGGTATACAACCAATGTATATGACTCCACATACCAAGCCGGAGGAGGATGGTGATGACGCACGTGCGTCCACCACTGCCTGATGTGGAACTTACATACAGATACTGGAAGATAAGTTAGGGGGCGCTAACGCTGCTGGTCTCACCCGAGGTTCAGGCTTCTGCCCCTCGCTCACATGAAGTGCTGTATACAGACACAATGGACGTCTGTCAATCTGCACACTTCTAGTCGCACACAGACTGAGGAGAAGGCGCTTCAGAGAGGCTGCAGATCGGCTGTGATCACTCCCAGCATCCACCTCTCACCCGCACATATAACGGACCGTTTTGTGGATCTCTGGGCGTGTCCCTTATAGGTGTGTGATGGGAAGCTTTGCATTGCTGGCATGGCTCTATGGGGCACCCCGAGAACATGGCCGCTGCACTGTAGACAGGGGCATGGCCGGCCCCGCTCTGTCACCCCCTAATGGACTGCAGAATTGGTGACACATGCGACATCGCTCTGTGCTGATCTGCAGCTTGGACCTGTTCACTGTCAGTGAATGGAAACCAGCATCAGGTTCAGTTTTACTCCAACCATGGCTGAAAAAGATAAATAACCTAAGCTTCGGCTCAGCGAGGTGGAGGACGATGGGAAATTACTGAGCCAAGAATATAACTCTGCCCCCAAACGAGGAGAACTCCGCCTGGATTGGACCTGTGAACGGGGAAGACTGGATTATATAATGATTACGGGGTGCACCAGGGACAATGGAGGACGGCGGGGGAGGGGGTGACTAAATATAATGCCTGGATGAACGCTGCGGCTTAATGTCACTTAAGTGCTGTATGTGGCAGGAGGGCCGGGAGGACGGCAGAGGATTAATGGCGTTCTAATGTCAGCTGCGACCGAGCCGGGACCTGGGAGCCATTATTTCACATGACGGAGAAGTAGGCAAGCAGTGCAACACCGCGGCGGGGGTGGAGAGCCCAGAGGGACCGCAGGAGTTATTGAGAGGGAAATGGGCCAAATTTATGAGTCAGGAAGGTGGCGGGTGTATGAGAGCGTAGGAGAATATCACCGCTCTACCTGCAGAGGGCCCGGCTCCTGGAGCCCCCGACCGATCGCAGGCCGCACCAAGGAAGCTCTGACCGTCCATAAAACCACAGCGCCGCAGGACACCATTCACATGAATGCGGTTTGTTGGCTGCTTGGATCAAACAAAGGGGGTTCTGAGTGAGGGGGTCCCCTTTATGACATCCTTATGTCCCAGGTCACACGGACAGGGGTCTCTGTGACACAACACATTGTGATCTGGTCCCTGGCAATCTCCTGAATGTGGATAGATGAGTGGACAACATGGACGTCCAGAGACACGATCTAAGCTTCATCTCACACTGCCACCTAGTGGGGACCCCGAAAACAGTACCAAACGCCATGGACACAGATACAACTGCACGGACTGTATCCAACACCACAGCTGAAGATACAACGGCACAGACTGTATCCAACACCACAGCTGAAGATACAAAGTCACAGACTGTATCCAACACCACAGCTGTAAATACAACAGCACGGACTGTATCCAACACCACAGCTGTAAATACAACGGCACGGACTGTATCCAACACCACAGCTGTAGATACAAAGTCACAGACTGTATCCAACACCACAGCTGAAGATACAAAGTCACAGACTGTATCCAACACCACAGCTGTAGATACAAAGTCACAGACTGTATCCAACACCACAGCTGTAAATACAACGGCACGGACTGTATCCAATACCACAGCTGAAGATACAAAGTCACAGACTGTATCCAACACCACAGCTGTAAATACAACGGCACGGACTGTATCCAATACCACAGCTGTAGATACAAAGTCACAGACTGTATCCAACACCACAGCTGTAGATACAAAGTCACAGACTGTATCCAACACCACAGCTGAAGATACAACGGCACAGACTGTATCCAACACCACAGCTGTAAATACAACGGCACGAACTGTATCCAACACCACAGCTGTAGATACAAAGTCACAGACTGTATCCAACACCACAGCTGTAGATACAAAGTCACAGACTGTATCCAACACCACAGCTGAAGATACAACGGCACAGACTGTATCCAACACCACAGCTGTGAATACAACGGCACGAACTGTATCCAACACCACAGCTGTAGATACAAAGTCACAGACTGTATCCAACACCACAGCTGAAGATACAACGGCACAGACTGTATCCAACACCACAGCTGTAGATACAAAGTCACAGACTGTATCCAACACCACAGCTGAAGATACAACGGCACAGACTGTATCCAACACCACAGCTGAAGATACAACGGCACAGACTGTATCCAACACCACAGCTGTAAATACAACGGCACGGACTGTATCCAACACCACAGCTGTAAATACGATGGCATGGACTGTATCCAACACCACAGCTGTAAATACAAAGTGACAGACTGTATCCAACACCACAGCTGAAGATACAAAGTCACAGACTGTATCCAACACCACAGCTGTAGATACAAAGTCACAGACTGTATCCAACACCACAGCTGTAAATACAACGGCACGGACTGTATCCAACACCACAGCTGTAGATACAACGTCACAGACTGTATCCAACACCACAGCTGTAAATACAACGGCACGGACTGTATCCAACACCACAGCTGTAAATACAACGGCACGGACTGTATCCAATACCACAGCTGTAGATACAAAGTCACAGACTGTATCCAACACCACAGCTGTAGATACAAAGTCACAGACTGTATCCAACACCACAGCTGAAGATACAAAGTCACAGACTGTATCCAACACCACAGCTGTAAATACAACGGCACGGACTGTATCCAATACCACAGCTGTAGATACAAAGTCACAGACTGTATCCAACACCACAGCTGTAGATACAAAGTCACAGACTGTATCCAACACCACAGCTGAAGATACAACGGCACAGACTGTATCCAACACCACAGCTGTAAATACAACGGCACGAACTGTATCCAACACCACAGCTGTAGATACAAAGTCACAGACTGTATCCAACACCACAGCTGTAGATACAAAGTCACAGACTGTATCCAACACCACAGCTGAAGATACAACGGCACAGACTGTATCCAACACCACAGCTGTAAATACAACGGCACGAACTGTATCCAACACCACAGCTGTAGATACAAAGTCACAGACTGTATCCAACACCACAGCTGAAGATACAACGGCACAGACTGTATCCAACACCACAGCTGTAGATACAAAGTCACAGACTGTATCCAACACCACAGCTGAAGATACAACGGCACAGACTGTATCCAACACCACAGCTGAAGATACAACGGCACAGACTGTATCCAACACCACAGCTGTAATACAACGGCACGGACTGTATCCAACACCACAGCTGTAAATACGATGGCATGGACTGTATCCAACACCAACAGCTGTAAATACAAAGTGACAGACTGTATCCAACACCACAGCTGAAGATACAACGGCACAGACTGTATCCAAAACCACAGCTGTAGATACAACGTCACAGACTGTATCCAACACCACAGCTGTAAATACAACGGCACGGACTGTATCCAACACCACAGCTGTAGATACAAAGTCACAGACTGTATCCAACACCACAGCTGTAAATACAACGGCACGGACTGTATCCAACACCACAGCTGTAAATACAACGGCACGGACTGTATCCAATACCACAGCTGTAGATACAAAGTCACAGACTGTATCCAACACCACAGCTGTAGATACAAAGTCACAGACTGTATCCAACACCACAGCTGTAAATACGATGGCATGGACTGTATCCAACACCACAGCTGTAAATACAAAGTGACAGACTGTATCCAACACCACAGCTGAAGATACAAAGTCACAGACTGTATCCAACACCACAGCTGTAGATACAAAGTCACAGACTGTATCCAACACCACAGCTGTAAATACAACGGCACGGACTGTATCCAACACCACAGCTGTAGATACAAAGTCACAGACTGTATCCAACACCACAGCTGTAAATACAACGGCACGGACTGTATCCAACACACAGCTGTAAATACAACGGCACGGACTGTATCCAATACCACAGCTGTAGATACAAAGTCACAGACTGTATCCAACACCACAGCTGTAGATACAAAGTCACAGACTGTATCCAACACCACAGCTGAAGATACAAAGTCACAGACTGTATCCAACACCACAGCTGAAGATACAAAGTCACAGACTGTATCCAACACCACAGCTGTAAATACAACGGCACGGACTGTATCCAATACCACAGCTGTAGATACAAAGTCACAGACTGTATCCAACACCACAGCTGTAGATACAAAGTCACAGACTGTATCCAACACCACAGCTGAAGATACAACGGCACAGACTGTATCCAACACCACAGCTGTAAATACAACGGCACGAACTGTATCCAACACCACAGCTGTAGATACAAAGTCACAGACTGTATCCAACACCACAGCTGTAGATACAAAGTCACAGACTGTATCCAACACCACAGCTGAAGATACAACGGCACAGACTGTATCCAACACCACAGCTGTAATACAACGGCACGAACTGTATCCAACACCACAGCTGTAGATACAAAGTCACAGACTGTATCCAACACCACAGCTGAAGATACAACGGCACAGACTGTATCCAACACCACAGCTGTAGATACAAAGTCACAGACTGTATCCAACACCACAGCTGAAGATACAACGGCACAGACTGTATCCAACACCACAGCTGAAGATACAACGGCACAGACTGTATCCAACACCACAGCTGTAAATACAACGGCACGGACTGTATCCAACACCACAGCTGTAAATACGATGGCATGGACTGTATCCAACACCACAGCTGTAAATACAAAGTGACAGACTGTATCCAACACCACAGCTGAAGATACAACGGCACAGACTGTATCCAACACCACAGCTGTAGATACAACGTCACAGACTGTATCCAACACCACAGCTGAAGATACAAAGTCACAGACTGTATCCAACACCACAGCTGAAGATACAAAGTCACAGACTGTATCCATCACCACAGCTGTAGATACAACGGCACGGACTGTATCCAACACCACAGCTGAAGATACAACTGCACAGACTGTATCCAACACCACAGCTGAAGATACAAAGTCACAGACTGTATCCAACACCACAGCTGTAGATACAACGGCACGGACCGTATCCAACACCACAGCTGAAGATACAACGGCACAGACTGTATCCAACACCACAGCTGAAGATACAAAGTCACAGACTGTATCCAACACCACAGCTGTAGATACAACGGCACAGACTGTATCCAACACAACACTTGTAGATACAACGGCACAGACTGTATCCAACACCACAGCTGTAGATACAACGGCACGGACTGTATCCAACACAACACTTGTAGATACAACGGCACAGACTGTATCCAACACCACAGCTGTAGATACAATGTCACAGACTGTATCCAACACCACAGCTGTAGATACAATGGCACAGACTGTATCCAACACCACAGCTGTAGATACAACGTCACAGACTGTATCCAACACCACAGCTGAAGATACAAAGTCACAGACTGTATCCAACACCACAGCTGAAGATACAAAGTCACAGACTGTATCCATCACCACAGCTGTAGATACAACGGCACGGACTGTATCCAACACCACAGCTGAAGATACAACTGCACAGACTGTATCCAACACCACAGCTGAAGATACAAAGTCACAGACTGTATCCAACACCACAGCTGTAGATACAACGGCACGGACCGTATCCAACACCACAGCTGAAGATACAACTGCACAGACTGTATCCAACACCACAGCTGAAGATACAACGGCACAGACTGTATCCAACACAACACTTGTAGATACAACGGCACAGACTGTATCCAACACCACAGCTGTAGATACAACTGCACGGACTGTATCCAACACAACACTTGTAGATACAACGGCACAGACTGTATCCAACACCACAGCAGTAGATACGTCACAGACTGTATACAACACCACAGCTGTAGATACAATGTCACAGACTGTATCCAACACCACAGCTGTAGATACAATGGCACAGACTGTATCCAACACCACAGCTGTAGATACAATGTCACCGACTGTATCCAACACCACAGCTGTAGATACAACAGCACAGAAGACTGTATCCAACACCACAGCTGAAGATACAATGTCACAGACTGTATCCAACACCACAGCTGTAAATACAACTGCACGGACTGTATCCAACACAACACTTGTAGATACAACGGCACAGACTGTATCCAACACCACAGCAGTAGATACGTCACAGACTGTATACAACACCACAGCTGTAGATACAATGTCACAGACTGTATCCAACACCACAGCTGTAGATACAATGGCACAGACTGTATCCAACACCACAGCTGTAGATACAATGTCACCGACTGTATCCAACACCACAGCTGTAGATACAACAGCACAGAAGACTGTATCCAACACCACAGCTGAAGATACAATGTCACAGACTGTATCCAACACCACAGCTGTAAATACAACTGCACGGACTGTATCCAACACCACAGCTGAAGATACAAAGTCACAGACTGTATCCAACACCATAGCTGAAGATACAACTGCACAGACTGTATCCAACACCACAGCTGTAGATACAACGGCACGGACTGTATCCAACACAACACTTGTAGATACAACCGCACAAACTGTATCCAACACAACACTTGTAGATACAACGGCACAGACTGTATCCAACACAACACTTGTAGATACAACGGCACAGACTGTATCCAACACCACAGCTGTAGATACAACTGCACGGACTGTATCCAACACCACAGCTGAAGATACAACTGTACGGACTGTATCCAACACAACACTTGTAGATACAACGGCAAAGACTGTATCCAACACCACAGCTGTAGATACAACGGCACGGACTGTATCCAACACCACAGCTGAAGATACAACTGCACGGACTGAATCCAACACACTTGTAGATACAACGGCACAGACTGTATCCAACACCACAGCTGTAGATACAACGGCACGGACTGTATCCAACACCACAGCTGAAGATACAACTGCACGGACTGTATCCAACACAACACTTGTAGATACAACGGCACAGACTGTATCCAACACCACAGCTGTAGATACAATGTCACAGACTGTATCCAACACCACAGCTAAAGATACAACGGCACAGACTGTATCCAACACCACAGCTGTAGATACAACGGCACAGACTGTATCCAACACCACAGCTGAAGATACAACGTCACAGACTGTATCCAACACCACAGCTGTAGATACAACGGCACGGACTGTATCCAACACCACAGCTGAAGATACAAAGTCACAGACTGTATCCAACACCACAGCTGTAGATACAACGGCACGGACTGTATCCAACACCACAGCTGAAGATACAACGGCACAGACTGTATCCAACACCACAGCTGAAGATACAACTGCACGGACTGTATCCAACACAACACTTGTAGATACAATGGCACAGACTGTATCCAACACCACAGCTAAAGATACAACTGCACGGACTGTATCCAACACCACAGCTGATACAAAGTCACAGACTGTATCCAACACCACAGCTGTAGATACAATGGCACAGACTGTATCCAACACCTCAGCTGAAGATACAAAGTCACAGACTGTATCCAACACCTCAGCTTAAGATACAAAGTCACAGACTGTATCCAACACCACAGCTGAAGATACAACTGCACGGACTGTATCAACACAACACTTGTAGATACAACGGCACAGACTGTATCCAACACAACACTTGTAGATACAACGCACAGACTGTATCCAACACACCACAGCTGTAGATACCAACGGCACAGACTGTATCCAACACCACAGCTGTAGATACAACGGCACAGACTGTATCCAACACCACAGCTGTAGATACAAACGCACAGACTGTATCCAACACCACAGCTGTAGATACCACAGACTGTATCCAACACCACAACTGTAGATACAACGGCACAGAAGACTGTATCCAACACCACAGCTGTAGATACAACGTCACAGACTGTATCCAACACCACAGCTGTAGATACAACGGCACAGACTGTATCCAACACCACAGCTGTAGATACAACGCACAGACTGTATCCAACACCAACACTGTTAGATAAACCACAGACTGTATCCAACGTCACAGTGTATACAACACAGACTGTATCACTGTAGATACAACGTCACAGACTGTATCACAATGCAACACAGCAGACACACAGGCAATCACAGACTGTATCCAACACCACAGCTGTAGATTGACAGCACAGAGTATCCAACACCACAACTGTAGATACAACAGACTGTATCCACACCACACTGTAAGATACAACGCACAGACTGTATCCAACACCACACAGCTGTAGATACAAGTCACAGACTGTATCCAACACCACAGCTGTAGATACAATGCACAGACTGTATCACAGACATCCAACACCACAGCTGTAGATACAACGCACAGACTGTATCCAACACCACAGCTGTAGATACAACAGCACAGAAGACTGTATCCAACACCACAGCTGTAGATACAACAGCACAGAAGACTGTATCCAACACCACAGCAGTAGATACAAAGTCACAGACTGTATCCAACACCACAGCTGTAGATACAACGGCACGGACTGTATCCAACACCACAGCTGAAGATACAACATCACAGATTGTATCCAACACCACAGCTGTAGATACAACGGCACAGACTGTATCCAACACAACACTTGTAGATACAACGGCACAGAAGACTGTATCACACATGAAAAGATTAGATACACATCTCTGCCAACAGTATATCACAGGATTAGATACACAGCTCAGCAGGCAGTATCACACATAATGGGATTAGATATAGAGCTCAGTAGACAGTATCACGCAGCATAGGATTAGATACTCCGTTCATCAGACAGTATCACAAAGGATAGGATTAGATACACAGATCAGCAGACTGTATCACGGACAGGGACAGCTCGGACAGTCACACAGGACAGGATTAGATACACAGCTCAGCAGACAGTATCACACAGGATAGGATTAGATACACAGCTCAGCAGACAGTATCACACAGGATAGGATTAGATACACAGCTCAGCAGACTGTATCACACATGACAGAATTAGATACACAGCTCAGCAGACTGTATCACACAGGATAGGATTAGATACACAGCTCAGCAGACTGTATCACACATGACAGGATTAGATACACAGCTCAGCAGACAGTATCACACAAAATAGGATTAGATACACAGCTCAGCAGACAGTATCACACAGAATAGCTCAGTTTTTATATTTCACCAACTACGAAATGGAATGATATTTTAGGTGTTGATGATAATCTGACATCTAAATTTATTGTGTCAAACTCCTGCAGCCGTAATAAGGTAATATGTCACCCATTTATTCCTGGGAGAGTCTGAAAATTGGTAAATTTAAAACAATTCAGCAAAAACGGAGCAGTTATTTTGAAGGTCAGAGCGTGAATAAAATGTCAGACATATAATAAGGAATTATATTTGTACAAGGTTTCTGGCTAATAAATGTGGATGCCGCTTACCAACCAAATGAGCAACCGCCCTGACCAAGTAAGGCGATAGTTACACCCGGCCTGTGCCGAATCATACAACACAAAATCTAACCTGATCTGTCATGGTTCCTGACAGATTGCTATTCTGAACTATTTTTGTCAAATGACAGACAGCAATGTGAACAGCGCCTAAGAGATTACTATAATACTGCTCCTATGTACAAGAATATAACTACTATAATACTGCTTCCTATGTACAAATATAACTACTATAAATATAACTACTATAATACTGCTCCTATGTACAAGAATATAACTACTACTATAATACTACAACTGCTCCTATGTACAAGAATATAACTACTATATAATACTGCTCCTATGTACAAGAATATAACTACTATAATACTGCTCCTATGTACAAGAATATAACTACTATAATACTGCTCCTATGTACAAGAATATAACTACTATAATACTGCTCCTATGTACAAGAATATAACTACTATAATACTGCTCCTATGTACAAGAATATAATACTATAATACTTAGCCTCTATTTAACAAGAATATAACACTATAATGCCTGCTCCCTATGTACAAGAAATATAAACTACTTATAATAATGCTCCTAATATACAAGAATATAAACTACTATAATCTGCTCCTATGTTACAAGAATATATACTATTAATACTGCTCTATATACAAATATAACTAACTATAATACTGCTCCTATGTACAAGAATATAACTACTATATTAGCTGCTCCTATGTACAAGAATATACTGCCTAATAATACTGTTCCTATGTACAAGAAATATAACTACTATAATACTGTCCTATATACAAGAAATAACTACTATAATACTGCTCTATGTACAAGAATATACTACTATATACTGCTGCCTATGTACAAGTATATAACTGCTATAATACTGCTCCTATGTACACAGAATATAACTACTTATAAATACTGCTCTATGTACAAGAATATAACTACTATAATACTGCTCCTATGTACAAGAAATAATATCTAACTATAATACTGCTTCTATGTACAAGAATATAACTATATAAATACTGCTCCTATGTACAAGAATATAACTATATAATACTGCTCCTTGTACAAGAATATAACTACTACAATAATGCCTCCTATGTACAAGAATATAAACTACTGATAATACTGCTCCTATATATTACAAGAATATAAACTACTATAATACTGCTCCTATATACAAGAATATAACTACTAATATACTGCTACCTATGTACAAAAGAAATAGCTACTATAATATGCCCCCTATATACAGGAATATAACTGCTATAATACTGCTCCTATGGTACAAGAATATAACTACTTTAAACTGCTCCTATGTAAAGCAATATAACTACTATAATACTGCTCCTATATACAAGAATATAAACTGCTCCTATGTACTAATAATATACTGCTCCTATGTACAAGAATATAACTACTATAATACTGCTTCCTATGTACAAGTACTATGTACAAGAATATAAACTACTATAATACTGCTCCTATGTACAAGAATATAACTACTATAATACTGCTATAATACTGCTCCTATGTACAAGAATATATAATACTATGTACTACTACTATAATACTACTGCTCCTATGTACAAGAATATAACTACTATAATACTGCCTCCTATGTACAAGAATATAACTACTATAATACTGCTATAATACTGCTCCTATGTACAAGAATATAACTACTATAATACTGCTCCTATGTACAAGAATATAACTACATATGTACAAGAATATAACTACTATAATACTGCTCCTATGTACAAGAATAAATATAACTACAGAATATACTATAATACTGCTTCCTATGTACAAGAATATAACTACTATAATACTGTACAAGAATATCCTATAATATATGTACAAGAATATAACTACTATATAATACTGCTCCTATGTACAAGAATATAACATTACTATAATACTGCCTCCTATGTACAAGAATATAACTACTATAATACTGCTGCCTATACAAGAATATAACTACTATAATACTGCTCCTATGTACAAGAATACTATAACTACTATAATACTATGTACAAGCTATAATACTGCTCCTATGTACAAGAATATAACTACTATAATACTGCTCCTATGTACAAGAATATAACTACTATAATACTACTGCTCCTATGTACAAGAATATAACTACTATAATACTATGTACTCCTATATACTATGTACAAGAATATAATACTGCTATAATACTGCTCCTATGTACAAGAATATAACTACTATAATACTGCTCCTATGTACAAGAATATAACTACTATAATACTGCTCCTATGTACAAGAATATAACTACTATAATACTGCTCCTATGTACAAGAATATAACTGCTATAATACTGTACTAACTACTATAATACTATGTACAAGAATATAACTACTATAATACTGCTCCTATGTACAAGAATATAACTACTACTATAATACTGCTCCTATGTACAAGAATATAACTACTATAATACTGCCTCCTATGTACAAGAATATATACACTACTATAATACTGCACCCTATAATATATGTACAAGATATAACTACTATAATACTGCTCCTATGTACAAGAATATAACTACTATAATACTGCTCCTATGTACAAGAATATAACTACTATAATACTGCTCCTATGTACAAGAATATAACTACTATAATACTGCTCCTATGTACAAGAATATAACTACTATAATACTGCTCCTATGTACAAGAATATAACTACTATAATACTGCTCCTATGTACAAGAATATAACTACTATAATGCTGCCTTCTATGTACAGGAATATAACTACACCAGAAGAAAATCACTGTACACACTACACCAGAAGGTCCTCGTCCTCGCCACTACACCCTCTACCTCGCTCCACACACTACACCGGAAGACCTCGCTCCACACACTACACCTCCGCTCCACACACTACACCGAAATCGCTCCACACACTACACCGGAAGGACCTCGCTCCACACACTACACCGGAAGGACCTCGCTCCACACACTACACCGGAAGGACCTCGCTCCACACACTACACCGGAAGGACCTCGCTCCACACACTACACCGGAAGCTCCACAACCTCGCTCCACACACTACACCGGAAGACCTCGCTCCACACACTACAAGGACCTCGCACCACACACTACACCGGACCTCGCTACCACACACTACACCGGAAGGTCCTCGCTCCACACACTACACCGGAAGGACCTCGCTCCACACACTACACCGGAAGGTCCTCGCTCCACACACTACACCGGAAGGTGCTCGCTCCACACACTACACCGGAAGGACCTCACTGCACATACTACACCGGAAGGACCTCACTGAATATACTACACCAGAAGGACCTCACTGCACATACTACACCAGAAGGACCTCACTACATATATTACACCAGAATTACCTCGCTCCACATATTACACCGGAAGGACCTCACTGCACATACTACACCAGAAGGACCTCACTGAATATACTACACCAGAAGGACCTCACTGCATATATTACACCAGAATTACCTCGCTCCACATATTACACCGGAAGGACCTCACTGCACATAGTACACCAGAAGGACCTCACTACACATAGTACACCAGAAGGACCTCACTGCACATACTACACTGAAGCCCCTTCCCATTTCGATGAGAGCCTCTTATCCAGGGTGTATGGCCCTGCGCTGCTGTGTCACATTCCCACGGATAAGGGGGATCTCATGGCACAGCGGTGGCCACAGTGACATAAGCACCCTTGACAGAGTGAAATTCCTGCAAAGCTCACTGCACAATGTGAGACTGAGAGTAAAGCTGGGTCAGGGGGATGTTACGCAGCAGCCTGGCGCTCAAGCAGTCGGATTACAATTTAATTAAAACTTGATGATAACCCCAGGCCACCGCTCCTTAGCCGGAATCTTCACCAAGGACATTTTCTGTAAATTTCTCATCATAGCAGCGATGCCACGAACGAACAAGGCAGAACTTTTCCCAGTGAAGAAGTGACAGGGTTAAGTAGAAGTGACTACTGTGTCTTGCCTCTACTCAGGGTGGTAGGAGCCCTGACCCCACATGGCCATACAGCATCCCGCCATAGTGACAGAGCATCACTTGTGGGCAGAGGAGAACAGAATTATAGATCAACGCATTGTAATCATAGATGAGCAGCAGTAATGACGGAGCTCGTTACAATGTATCATATCTAGAAACGTTCTGCAACATTCTGCTATACTATGGCCGGATTTACTAACGATGGAGTAAACCTTGCCCGGCGGTCTAGACTCCGGCTGGATGGGACGGACACTATACCAACTATTGGTCGGCTGACTTTCAGGCAGATCTGTACCCCAGAATGGAGACAAAATTTTGGGTCAACATAGGACCCGCCCCTTTTAAAGTGAAGCTCCACCTATTTTCCACTGCGCCCCGCCACATGTCAGAAACGAAGTGTAAAAACCATAGATGTGCCAAAGTGCGCCTCTTTTTTGGTCAGACTTTTGGCGCAGACACATTAGTAAATCTGGGCCTTGTTTCAATTTGGTAGAAATCTGAAGGTTTCATAGATGACGATAAACCCGACCAATGGACACAAGGGGCGCTGCTTCTAGAAAAAAATACAAAGTAGCGCTATTTATTGAAGACGCCCAATAGTGCAAAGTAAGTGCTTCGCAGGTGTAGTAAACGTGGCTGATTTAGGAATGTGGCGGCATTATATCTCTCGCCAGGCGTGCCCCTTGTCAGGGGGCATAGCGCTCTCTACCCTGCACGTGGCGTACCTATTAATACATCTCCGACACTGTCTACAGTACAATGGAAGTGCTCAGCGGCAGAGCAATCTGCATGGGAAGGAAGGGGTGAATCCATGTGGCAGGCCTCCCGTGTTCTCCAGCTTCTTCCCGTCTCGGAGTATTTTATCACACTACATTCCTGCAGGTACAATGTATCAGAGAAGTGTCAGCGGCGCCGGTATAATCAGGCTCTGCAGTCTACGGTCAGATAGCAGAGCTTCTGCAATGGAGCAATTTATTTACCGTCCTCTATAAATCCATCAAGACCGAAATGAGGGAGGCCTAAAGGAGAGCCCAGCGACCCCTCTATAGGACGGCCCTGTGTGATGGTGAGCAGGCAATCTGCAGTAACAGCGCGCCGCTGATCGCTCCGGAGAACAGAGCCCACAGAGCCACACAAAGTCAGAGGACCACAGAGCCACACAAAAAACCAGAGAACCACAGCGCCACACAAAGCCAGAGGACCACAGAGCCACACAAAGCCAGAGGACCACAGAGCCACACAAAGCCAGAGGACCACAGAGCCACACAAAGCCAGAGGACCACAGAGCCACACAAAAGCAGAGACCACAGGCCACACAAAGCCAGAGGGAGCCACACAGCAGAGCACACAAAGCCAGAGGACACAGAGCAACAAAAACCAGAGGACAACAACAGAGCCCACACAAGCAGAGGACCACAGAGCCACACCAAAGCCAGAGGACCACAGCGCCACACAAAGCCAGAGGACCACAGAGCCACACAAAGCCAGAGGACCACAGAGCCACAGAAAGCCAGAGACCACAGCGCACAAAGCCAGAGGACCACAGAGCCACACAAAGCCAGAGGACCACGAGCCACAAAAGCCAGAGGACCACAGAGCCACAGAAAGCCAGAGACCACAGCGCCACACAAAACCAGAGAACCACAGCGCCACACAAAGCCAGAGGACCACAGAGCCACAAAGCCAGAGACCACAGCGCCACACAGCCAGAGACCACAGAGCCACACAAAGCCAGAGGACCCACAGAGCCACAAAGCCAGAGGACCACAGAGCCACACAAAGCCAGAGGACCACAGCCACACAAAAAGCCAGAGCCACAGCGCCAACAAAGCAGAGGACACAGAGCCACACAAAGCCCAGAGACCACAGAGCCACACAAAGCCAGAGGACCACAGCGCCACACAAAAGCCAGAGACCACAGCCACACAAAGCCAGAGGACCACAGAGACCACACAAAAAGCCAGAGGACCACAGAGCCACACAAGCAGAGACCACAGCGCCACACAAAGCCAGAGGACCACAGCAGAGACCACACAACAAAGCCAGAGAACCACAGCGCCACACAAAGCCAGAGGACCACAGAGCCACACAAAGCCAGAGGACCACAGAGCCACACAAAAGCCAGAGCGACCACAGCGCCACACAAAGCCAGAGGACCACAGAGCCACACAAAAAGCCAGAGGACCACAGAGCACACACAAAGCCAGAGGACCACAGCGCCACACAAAGCCAGAGGACCACAGCGCCACACATGGCCAGAGGACCACAGCGCCACACCAAAGCCAGAGGACCACAGCGCCACACAGCCAGAGAACCACAGCGCCACCACACAAAGCCAAGAGACAGAGTCCACAGCGCACACAAAGCCAGAGGACCGAGTCCACAGCGCCACACAGCAAGTATCGCACTTTATCGTATGGTTGTCGGCTGGGAGGATTCAGCGTTTCTCTGCCAAGACAATCAAGGCTACAGAGGAATATAACCATTCAATCTGCAATCTAAAGGCAGGTTTAGATGGGTCAATGGAGCGGCCGATTGTCGGGAAGTGTTCCTTCCTAACAGTCAGCTGCCCGCTCAGTGGAGGAGACACGTTTACATGCAGCGATCTCCTCCACAGTATGAGGATGAGGGATCGCTTTTGCTGTCCCATCATCCCCATACAGAATCATTGTTACTGGGCAGGAGATCCAGGTCTAAACAGCCCAGAAATGATGATTGATGCATGAAGGACAGGATCGCCCAATGGACGAGCGTTTCTCTAGCACATTGGGTGATCGGCGGCACATATAGACGGCAGATTGTTGGGAACGGGACAATTAGTGGTTCGTCCACATGAACCTTTATATCTGATGTCACTGGATTATTTCACAGCAGATGGCCTCTACTTCCATCCTGTACTTACCTAGGAGGTTGGTGGCCCGCAGGAAGTGCACCTAAGATTCTCTAATACGCCCCACATCCTGACAGAGCAGCGAGACCCTCAGGATTTAGCGCCTGTTCAGGGGCTCCGTTTATTCTTTGGCGCATACAATCAGATAGCGAGAGCGTGAAATCTGCTCCTAATTGAAGGAATTAGTAGAGTCGATGCAGAGAACATTACAGAATAGCGATAGTATCGGGGGCGGCTGATGGCTGGAAAGCATAATTGTACAAGAATCACGGTGCCTGGGGGGGTCTCACATACATCTCATCTCCGGGGAGGGGGCATCTCAGAAACGCATCTCCCCCGCCCTGAGATTTTACAGGCGTAGCAGTCACACTGGTAATTGCTGGCACATTACAGCAGAACACGATCTGCCGCCTGTGGGGGTTACCGGTGGTCGGAGCTCCCCGCAGACTCTGATAACCACTTCTACCCCCGGCAGGAATCTGACATCAGTTCTCTCCGCAGGTTGTGTGCGTCCAGGTCCCCAGCACAGGCTCTTGGACAATACATATCCCTCCACCTGCATATCCTTCCGAGGCCAGAAATTAGGCGACTGATGCGCTATGTTCCTGAGTCAGGTTGTGTTCACATGCCAGGTTTTTGGTGAAAAATCCACATAAAAACCGCGCTGATTTCAATTAATTCACGTTAATTTTGACTGCGCAACGAGGATTCCGCATCCAGAACTCCCGCCAGGGTAAGGTTTACTGCTGCAACTCAGTCTGAACACACCGTCGGGGTATAGTTTACCGCCGCAACTCAGTCTGAACGCACTGTCGGGGGTATAGTTTACTGCCGCAACTCGGACTGAACACACCGTCGGTATAGTCTACTGCCGCAACTCGGTCTGAACACACCGTCGGTATAGTCTACTGCCGCAACTCAGTCTGAACACACCGTCGGGTATAGTTTACCGCCGCAACTCAGTCTGAACGCACCGTCGGGGTATAGTTTACCGCCGCAACTCAATCTGAACACACCGTCAGGGTATAGTTTACTGCCGCAACTTGGTCTGAACATACCGTCGGGGTATAGTTTACTGCCGCAACTCAATCTGAACATACCGTCGGGGTATAGTTTACCGCCGCAACTCAATCTGAACATATTGTCGGGGTATAGTTTACTGCAGCAACTCGGTGAAACACACCATCGGGGTATAGTTTACTGCCACAACTCGGTCTGCCACAATAGTTACGCCACAACTCGTCTGAACGCACCGTCAGGGTATAGTTTACTGCCACAACTCGGTCTGAACATACCATCGGGGTATAGTTTACTGCCGTACGCTTTATGGCAGGAAGGGATCGGCTGTTCTCTCTTTGTAAGGAACAATGGATGCCAAGTGCTTGAGATGAAAACCTTCATAAATATTCAGCGCCCCAGTTCTTTATCTTCTGGCCTTAGATCTCCTCTTATGACGTGCGCCGGGGCTTCAAGGACATTTTGGAGGAAAATTGTGATGATGCTACATTGTCATTTATATGCAACGATGTATCAAAGGCTTTGTGACTCCATCAACATCAACTGGAAAAGTCAGATTGTAATTCAGAAAAGGGAAAGAGGAAAACGAAGTGAAAGGCGATCTAATAGTGCGGCGCCATCGAGGCAGGGGTCGGGGGACGGACAGACGCTGCTCCACCGGACAGTCCTCGAGTCATACTCTCCCGTCCTGCTAGGCCACTTATAAGTGATCTCAGCATTACGGCTGCCTCCAGAGCTGCAGTCACAATTCTGCAGGTTTCCTGCCACCAGACAGAAGTGCGTTGTGGCTGAACTGTGACGGGTGTGTTCCGATGTGACGGTTGTATCACCTTGTGTTTACCACGACCAGCACAAAACTTCAGCAACGGCGTCACAGTAAAAAAACATGACATCACCGCTACGTGAAATTTACCCCAAGTGACACGATTGTAAAGGTACTGCAGCTCTGGATGTGACTGGAGTACAAGGCATTTAACAACAGTAAAGGTTCTTTAAAATGCATTGAACTCATGGCATTAGCAGCTGTATTATTCAGACACTGTATGACAGTATCATGTATGCACTGTATAACACTGTTATTTGGCTCCACTATGTATCAGTATATGGCAGTATCATGTATGTACTGTATAACGCTGTTATTTGGCTCCACTATGTGTCAGTATATAGCAGTATCATGTATGTACTGTATAACGCTGTTATTTGGCTCCACTATGTGTCAGTATATAGCAGTATCACGTATGCACTGTATAGCGCTGTTATTTGGCTCCACTATGTGTCAGTATATAGCAGTATCACGTATGTACTGTATAGCGCTGTTATTTGGCTCCACTATGTGTCAGTATATGGCAGTATCATGTATGTACTGTATAGCGCTATGTGATTATAGGATCCTACTATGTGCTCTAGTAGTTATAGCAGTAATCAGTATGTACTGTATAGCGCTGTTATTTGGCTCCACTATGTGTCAGTATATAGCAGTACATGTAATGTACTGTATAGCTGTTATTTGGCTCAGTATATAGTATCACGTATGGCTGTTCATCCACTATTGTCATATAGTAGCAGTATCAGTATGTACGTATAGCGCTGTTATTTGGCTTCACTATGTGTCAGTATATAGCAGTATCATGTATGTACTGTATAGCGCTGTTATTTGGCTCCACTATGTGTCAGTATATGCAGTATCATGTATGTACTGTATAGCGCTGTTATTTGGCTCCACTATGTGTCAGTATATGGCAGTATCACGTATGCACTGTATAACACTGTTATTTGGCTCCACTATGTATCAGTATATGGCAGTATCATGTATGTACTGTATAACCTGTTATTTGGCTCCACTATGTCAGTATAGCAGTATCACGTACACTGAACCTGTTATTTGGCTCCACTAGTTTATATGCATATCACTATGCATGTATTGTTATTTGGCTCCACTATGGTCAGTATATGCAGTATCACGTATGTACTGTATATGCTTATTTGGCTCCACTATGTGTCAGTATAGATGCAGTATCACTAGTATAAGCGCTGTTAACTATGTATCAGTATATTATCACGTATGCACTGTATAGCGCTGTTATTTGGCTCCACTATGTCAGTATATGCAGTATCACTATGTACTGTATAGCGCTGTTATTTGCTCCACTATGTGTCATATAGCAGTATCACTGTAATATTTGTTCACTGTGTAGTATGCAGTATACGTATCAGTATATGCCTGACTGTGTACTATATCAGATGTATCAAGTATAACTGTATCCAGTACTATCACGGTATGAGTATATGTATCTAGTATCACTTATAACGCTGTTATTTGCTCCACTATGTGTCAGTATATTGAGTATCACGTATGCACTTATAGCGCTGTTATTTGCTCCACTATGTGTCAGTATATGGCAGTATCACGTTACTGTATGTACAGTATATATCAGTATGCACTGTATAACGCTGTTATTTGGCTCCACTATGTATCAGTATATGGCAGTATCACGTATGCACTGTATAACGCTGTTATTTGGCTCCACTATGTGTCAGTATATGGCAGTATCACGTATGCACTGTATAATGCTGTTATTTGGCTCCACTATGTATCAGTATATGGCAGTTTCACGTATGCACATGTATACGTGTTATATTGGCCTCACTACTGTCAGTATATGCGTATCACAGTATATATGCACTGTAATTATTTGCTCTACTATGTATCAGTATATGGCAGTATCACGTATGCACTGTATAACGCTGTTATTTGGCTCCACTATGTGTCAGTATATGGCAGTATCACGTATGCACTGTATAACGCTGTTATTTGCTAACACTATTTCAGGCTCACCTATATAACGCTGTTATTCTCCACTATGTGTCAGTATATGGCAGTATCACGTATGCACTGTATAATGCTGTTATTTGGCTCCACTATGTGTCAGTATATGGCAGTATCACGTATGCACTGTATAACGCTGTTATTTGGCTCCACTATGTGTCAGCATATGGCAGTATCACGTATGCACTGTATAGCGCTGTTATTTGGCTCCACTATATGTCAGTATACAGCACTGCACTGCCTGCTATGCTCACTCTGTACATTAACCTGGATTCATACAGCTGGGTGGTGGGAAGTGCCATAGACACTGGGAGGTTGATAAATTCGCTGCGTTCCTCCATTGCTGTCAGCCTGTGTAAGCCGTCACCACCTGTGCACTTCATAAAGAGCGCGGCCCCTCATTGCTGCGCTCTGTGAATAATTGATCGGGGGCTCGGAGCTCAGTTATATTTATTACAGAGTACAGTTCAAGCCGAGCTAGCAGCAAGAGCCATAACACGGCAGAAACTGAATTAATATGGGGTGATCGCCTGCAGATTAATCAGACATCGGCGGCTGCTTGTTGCTCTATATTCTGCAGCATCTGAACAGCGCTGTACAGGGCTCTCATATACTGGATTAGTGCACTGACAAATACTCCCAGGGCTGTCACCAGGAAACTCTGTGTTACACCGACACCTTGGAGGGCTAGATCAGCTGAATGGAATCACACATTTTGCTTCATTCTGGAGAAAAGGACCTTTAACTCATATGCAAATGAGCAGTAAAGTGCACCGAGGGCAGGGCCATACTACTCTGTGCACCCTTTCTCCTCCAGGGACTAGGTGGTGTCAAGCAAGAAGGAGATGGAGAGAATGGCAGTGGAAGGAGCAAGGGTGCACATAGTGGCTTGGTCCAGCCCTCGGGGCACTTAACTACTCATTTGCATATCAATTAAAAGTCCTTTTTTTCCAAAATGGAGCAATTGATCACTAAGTGAAAGGTGTCAGTAGATTCAGCCGAGCTATCGCTACGAGGCACTGTGCCTGGTACACTAGTGAATCTCAGGATGACCTTACTTATAATAATGGAGTATACTCCAGAGCTGCATTCATAATTCTGCAGCACTAGCCCTCAAACTAAAGACTCCACTGCCATTCCTTGCTGTAGTGCATTGCTGGAGTTGTAGTGTGTGCTACTGCTGAACGATTCCAGGTGGCATGTGGACCTGACAGCACCAGATCTGGCACTGCATAGTGGTTTCCACGTAGACGTGCTTCGGGCCGCAAGGACATTTCCTGTCTTTGTACGTTCTTCACGCTTTTTATTTTGCATGGATTTTTGCATTTGTTCCCTATGAGTGGCGGAGGCGTCATTCTGGCTGCACGCACTACGCTGCGGTTCCTCCTTTTACCGATACACCATTGTGTGTAACATCAGAACGTGCAGGATTCAATGGACCACAGTGCCCTGAGGAGTACCGGAGACGTTCCGGTTGCTATGACGATTTCCACTTCAGCTATAATGAACGATTATTGAACACAATGAACAGTACAGTACACTGAACCCCTCCAACCTCTCGCAGTCACAGATAATACGGGCATCTGATATTCCGCCACCGCTACACCCCATTATTGTAGTCTTTGTAGACACACCGAAGACGATCCAGATTGGGGGTGCTCATGGTGCTCCTGGATTAACTCTTTCTGAGCCGTACAGACTGGAGAACAGCTACTATACGGACTGCGCCAGAATTCTGGCTTAATGTGCACCCAACACCCGCCGTCCATGCTGCGCATCACATTTATAACGGCCCACATTTACTAATGTGTGTGCACCGAGGTTCTGGCGTAAACTGCGCCACACGGACGCATCTAGGTTTAGAGAAAGTATATGCTACTAGTGAGACGAGGGGGTGTGGTTTACCAGAAAAGGGTGGGACCTAATGTGACATTTTTATCTGCACCTGAAATACACCTAATTTAGACGTATTTCAGCTTAGTAAATGACCCCCTAAGCCTTTAATATGAATAATGATGACTGTTATTCTTCCAGTTTATCTTGCACACTGATTGCACTGTAATGTTAGACTGTGGCCACTAGGCGGCTCTACAGTGGAGGGGTACTAGTAGCTGGGAGGATGTGGTGGTTGCCACATGGTGCGCTGGGGGAACACAGCGAATGTAAAAGCCTCAGCAGCCAGAACTGCCGGAAAGTGCCGCTAATTGTGATGAGTCGACCACAGAGACAGAGTGATGAAACTGCAGGTACGTCTCTGGGGTCACAGAGAGGGCCGGGCAGGGCGAGAGCTGTCAAACTGCCGAGCAGAGCAGAATCAGCTGGAGACAGTGACTGGCATTGTGTAGCTGACAAAGAGGGAAAGAGCAGCACGATGGCTTAGTAGCTAGCAATGATGCCTTGCAGCGCTGGGGTCCTAGGTCCAAATCTGACCGGGGACAACATCTGCATGGAGTTTGTATGTTCTGCCCGTGGTTATGTGGGTTTTCTCCGGGTGATCTGGTTACTGATAGGGAACATAGATTGTGAGCTCAACTGGGGACAGCTATGTCAGCGCTATGTAAGTGAGTAAAATAAAGTATATCACATAGGGACAGCGAGTAACCTAAGGTAATAGATATTTAAGGTGACGGGTCCTATGATGTATCCGCAGCTTTGATGAACACCCTGCTGTACGGCACCCATTAGATGTACAATAGAAGGTGACATGTTCCATTCCTCCCAGTCTATTAATGTTTTCCAGTAAGTGGCGATCTGTAGCATGTGACGCAGAGACGGATGGGCAGGGTGTGCTTCCATTTATTAAGAGATGGGAAGCGCGCCGACTCTGCTGTAAATCACACGGCTGCAGGTAGATGTCTGCATAGAGAGCAGGCGAATTAAACCCCGACCGCATCAATTCATCTTGTTTCCCTCATTCCGGGACGAAGCCGAGACTGTCTGGAATATCCACCGCGCTGAAAAGGAGCAAGACCAGACTGTGTGCAAAGTGATCCAACTACTCCAGACAGATAGGTTTATGTACCACGAGGGCGTCGCATAATTCAAGTGCACGTATAGCAGTATATAGCACGTATGGGGGTCATTTACTAAAGACTGGCATTAAACACAGTCATAACAAACACCCTGCTGGAGGAAGATCCGACCACAAGGGACACGACCTCTTAGTAAATTATATACCTGAGCCAGACCAATCTAGAACAAGTGCTCACTACCCAGGACCACAGCCACTCCAGACCAATCTAGAACAAGTGCTCACTACCTGGACCACAGCCACTCCAGACCAATCTAGAACAAGTGCTCACTACCTGGACCATAGCCACTCCAGACCAATCTAGAACAAGTGCTCACTACCTGGACCACAGCCACTCCAGACCAATCTAGAACAAGTGCTCACTACCCAGGCCACAGCCACTCCAGACCAATCTAGAACAAGTGTTCACTACCCAGGCCACAGCCACTCCAGACCAATCTAGAACAAGTGCTCACTACCCAGACCACAGCCACTCCAGACCAATCTAGAACAAGTGCTCACTACCTGGACCACAGCCACTCCAGACCAATCTAGAACAAAGTGCTCACTACCTGACCACAAGCCACTCCAGACAATCTAGAACAAGTGCTCACTACCCTGGACCACAGCCACTCCAGACCAATCTAGAACAAGTGCTCACTACCCGGGCCTAGCCACTCCAGACCAATCTAGAACAAGTGCTCACTACCCGGACCACAGCCATTCCAGACCAATCATCTAGTACAAGTGCTCACTACCTGGACCACAGCCACTCCAGACCAATCTAGAACAAGTGCTCACTACCCGGGCCACAGCCACTCCAGACCAATCTAGAACAAGTGCTTACTACCTGGACCACAGCCACTCCAGACCAATCATAGAACAAGTGCTCACCTGGACCATAGCCACTGCAGACCATCTAGAACAAAGCTCACACCTGGACACAGCCCACTCCAGACCAATCTTAGAACAAGTGTTCACTACCCAGGCCACAGCCACTCAGACCAATCTAGAACAAGTGTTCACTACCCAGGCCACAGCCACTGCAGACCAATCTAGAACAAGTGCTACTACCTGACCACAGCCACTCCAGACAATCTAGTACAAGTGCTCACTAACCGGACCATAGCCACTGCAGACCAATCTAGAACAAGTGCTCACTACCCGGCCACAGCCACTCCAGACCAATCTAGAACAAGTGCTTACTACCTGACCATAGCCACTCCAGACCGATCTAGAACAAGTGCTCACTACCCAGGCCACAGCCACTCCAGACCAATCTAGAACAAGTGCTTACTACCTGGACCATAGCCACTCCAGACCGATCTAGAACAAGTGCTCACTACCTGGACCATAGCCACTCCAGACCGATCTAGTACAAGTGCTCACTACCTGGACCACAGCCACTCCAGACCAATCTAGAACAAGTGCTCACTACCCGGGCCACAGCCACTCCAGACCAATCTAGAACAAGTGCTCACTACCCGGGCCACAGCCCCTCCAGACCAATCTAGACCAAGTGCTCACAACCCAGGCCATAGCCATGCCAGACCAAATCTAGAACAAGTGCTCACTACCTGGACCCTAGCCACCCCAGAGACATGTCCATAAGTGTGGGCAGATCACAGACCATCATGGGGCCGGGTACTGGTTCACAGTGTGGGGGAAGCTGTGCAGCCGCCTGATATTTTATACGTTTCCTCTCTGCCACAGTTTGCTCTTTATTACAGACCGGTGCCATCCACGCTCTCACAGCTACAATTTCCAGATTTGATAGATTTCATATTAGATTTCAGAGGAGGAGAGGTGTCACAAATCTGAAGCATCTTGGTGAATGGCTCGCAGTTTGTAGCAATTGCACTCTAGTTATGCTGCACCCAGTAATGATCAGTGTGGTCCCAGCGTCTGCTCTCTGAATCGACGGCGCTGTGCCAGTCCCTGGGATCAGTAAACAGCTCGCTCCTCGGCCTCAATCAGCGGTTTTCATGTAGTAACACGTCTACGTATAATTAACACATCCATATTTTAATGTGAATGTTATTAGCTGCTCTGACTTGCTTGATTTCTGTCCTCGCCTCCTGTACATCTGCTTGTGAGCGCACAGCCATTACAGATAACAGCCCAAATGAGGATAATTGCAGGATGGGCCCCGCACTGAAGCATCCAGTCTGTGAGCAAACGCCATCTTCTGAAGATGGAGGAGAGGAGCAGACTGCGGAGGAAGGCTGTGTAATGTAGTTATACAGAAAGCATCCATCAGTCACAGCACCATACACACAACTGTGCTCGAGCCGGCTACATAACCCTACCACCTGCTGAGCTGTGTATCTAATCCTATCCTGTGTGATACTGTCTGCTGAGCTGTGTATCTAATCCTGTCATGTGATGATACTGTCTGCTGAGCTGTGTATCTAATCCTATCCTGTGTGATACTGTCTGCTGAGCTGTGTATCTAATCCTATCCTGTGTGATACTGTCTGCTGAGCTGTGTATCTAATCCTATCCTGTGTGATACTGTCTGCTGAGCTGTGTATCTAATCCTATCCTGTGTGATACAGTCTGCTGAGCTGTGTATCTAATCCTATCCTGTGTGATACAGTCTGCCTGAGCTGTGTATCTAATCTGCTGATCCTGTGTGATACTGTCTGCTGAAGCTGTGTATCTAATCCTATCCTGTGTGATACTGTCTGCTGAGCTGTGTATCTAATCCTATCCTGTGTGATACAGTCTGCTGAGCTGTGTATCTAATTCCTATCCTGTGTGATACTGTCTGCTGAGCTGTGTATCTAATTCTATCCTGTGTGATACTGTCTTCTGAGCTGTATATCTAATCACATTATGTGTGATACTGTCTGCTGAGCTGTGTATCTAATCCTATCCTGTGTGATACAGTCTGCTGAGCTGTGTATCTAATTCTATCCTGTGTGATACAGTCTGCTGAGCTGTGTATCTAATTCTATCCTGTGTGATACTGTCTTCTGAGCTGTATATCTAATCACATTATGTGTGATACTGTCTGCTGAGCTGTGTATCTAATCCTGTCATGTGTGATACCGTCTGCTGAGTGGTGTATCTAATCCTATCCTGTGCGATACTGTCTGCTGAGCTGTGCATCTAATCCAATCCTGTGTGATACTTCCTGGTTAGGTGCTGTGTGTTTGGCGAGGACCAGGAGTTGGTGTGTTACCTTCCACTTTGGCGCAGTTGTTGGCAGCCAGACCAGCCCCGAGCACTCATACTGGTAGTGGAGAACGGGGATCCAGGATGCTGAGCAGACGTCTCCGGGCCGGGGGCAGGTTGTCCATTGAGACCCGGATTAACAGAAGTGACTGTCTGATCGTCTGTACAATCTAATTAACGTAGCAAACAAGTAATATTCGAGTCGCTAAGAATTTCGGAAGGACTGACATTAATTAATTTGCAACGTAAAATCCAACAATACAGGGAATATTCATGTGGAGCGCAGTCCGCCAGTCGCCACTTATGATCCTGGAATTAAATTCTTTTAAGAACTTTTCTTAGTTTTACGGCATAATTGCTATTCCCAGAGATCGCCGCGGTCCATAAAAAAGGATGAAAAAAAGGGCCGTCGTAATTAAATAAAATGCCAGAACTTTCTAAATCACGAGGAGGAAGGATTGTGACATCCGGCTGTTTATGCCACCGCCGATCCGCTGCCAATTCCAATAATACGTTTGAGGGAGGGAAGGGAAGGAGCTTTTTAAAATTAATTTTAGGTAAATCATCAACAGTAATGGCGCGGAGTCTGTCACAAGTGACTTTCAGTCATTCGGCCTTCATGGGAAGATAAGAGATAAATGATAGACTGCCTCGAGACAGGAAAATGGAGGCCCGAGGAGCCGGCGCATAAATCCCAGGCACCTTTTAAGATATGACATGTTTACTGCGCTGCCAGCCGTTCTGGGAGAGGCCACTAAGAACCATTCCTCAGAACTTCTCCTTGGTCCCCAGACCGGGACATAATCCTTGGAGGAACCATTAACAGGAGCGGTCAGTCTCACTCAAGTTCACAGCGTAACACGCTCACCCGATACTTGGCATCTGCTTTTCCAGGAGCTGAATTACTGGTCAGGACAGTCGTGTACCTGCCATAGAGGCCACTGACAGATACGGGGGTGTGGGGCTCGGGCTCTGGTCCAAGATCAGCGGCGCTGGGAGAGATGTCGTAGTACTTCTAGGAGGAAGTAGAAAGCACCAATCGTTCCTGTAGGGTACAATGGCAAGGAACAGATGTCCTCTGGATCAATCTAGGAGGATGTAAGGTATGTCCACACGAGACGGGAAGACGTAGACAGCACGCACGGCTCCTGTAGGTTATGTCTATACGGAATTGATTCCCCATCGAAAATTGTGGCAGGATGTAGGCAGCATATGACAGGATATGTCTACACAGGACGGATACCCCCTGGATCAATGTGGGAGGAAGTAGAAAGCACATATGGCTCCTGTAGGGTATGTCTAAACGGGACGGTTCCTCTAGGGTAGGTCCACAGGATGGACACCCTCTGGATCAATCAGGGAGCATGCACGGCTCCTGTATGTCTACATAGATGGGTGCCCTCTGGATCAATCAGGGAGCATGCACGTCTCCTGTATGTCTACATAGATGGGTGCCCTCTGGATCATCAGGAGCATGCACGGCTCCTGTAGGTATGTCTACATAGGACGGGGTCCTCTGGATCAATCAGGAGATGCACGGCTCCTGTTTTTTTTTTTTTTTTTTTTTAAGCCCGAGGAGCGTGCTTTACTTAAACCATGTGCAACAAAATCGTGCAGCGTGACCACACAAAAACGTGCCCAAGGTTACGGTCCATCGCAGGCCCTCTTCCAAAGAAGAAGGGCCCCCCAGAACCTTCCTCATCCCTCCGGGCCAGAAGGCACCTGCAAGGGACTCGGACAAAATGGTGACCCCCAGCCGAAGCCGGGTGTACACCCAAATGGGCAACCCTCAGCCGAAGCCAAGGGTACGCCCCGTCTGTGCTCCGGCTTCCTCACCAGGCGCCACCCCGGGTGAGTCGGCACGGAGCTCAACAATCGGTTGGTCTCCCCCCGGAAGGGGAGACCGTGGGTTTGCAGGGAGTGCGGAACCAAAATGGCCACACACACTCCCCTAGACCTCAAGGGGGGTACCCGTTCGGGCGCCGTAACCCTCAAAATCTGGACACACAACGTGGAAAGTGACACACAGTGACATAAAAAAATAAATAAAGTGAATGAGTGCCGTAAGGCCGGTCATTCGGCCGGAAATTATAAAAAAATTCCTCTTTTGTATGGTCAGCAAGCCGGACCAGGCAAAGAGAGGTGTGTGCTCAAAGAATGAAGTGAAGTGCTGTGCAATTGTGCGTGAATCTCAGTGGGATCCCACCCCCAGTGAGTTCAGGCACCCCAGGGTCACCACTCCTGGGCACTTCTGCACCTCGGGCTTTCAATCTACCCGGCCCTCCGGCATAAGATCCGTATACCTCCTGGTCGCATAGCCCGGGGCCCGAAGGCGCTGGCCGTCCACCAAGGAGGTTCCACGTGCCTCTCCATCCTACAGTCTGACAGCAGGACCAGACTGCCAGAACTGATAAGAACAGATACTACACTTGATCTTAGCCAAAAGGCCGCACGGCTCCTGTAGGGTATGTCTACATAGGAGGGGTGTCCTCTGGATCAATCAGGGAGCATGCACGGCTCCTGTATGTCTACATAGGAGGGGTGCAACTCTGGATCAATCAGGGAGCATGCACGGCTCCTGTAATGTCTAACATAGGACGGGTGCCCTCTGGATCAATCAGGAGCATGCACGGCCTCCTGTATGTCTACATAGGACGGGTGTCCTCTGGATCAATCAGGGAGCATGCACGGCTCCTGTAGGGTGTCTACATAGGGAGGGGTGGTCCTCTGGATCAATCAGGGAGCATGCACGGCTCCTGTAGGGTGTCTACATAGGACGGGTGTCCTCTGGATCAATCAGGGAGCATGCACGGCTCCTGTATGTCTACATAGGACGGGTGTCCTCTGGATCAATCAGGAGCATGCACGGCTCCTGTATGTCTACATAGGAGGGGTGTCCTCTGGATCAATCAGGGAGCATGCACGGCTCCTGTATGTCTACATAGGACGGTGCCCTCTGGATCAATCAGGGAGCATGCACGGCTCCTGTATGTCTACATAGGACGGGTGCCCTCTGGATCAATCAGGGAGCATGCACGCTCTTAGGGGTGTTACATAGGACGGGTGTCCTCTGGATCAATCAGGGAGCATGCACGGCTCCTGTATGTCTACATAGGACGGGTGTCCTCTGGATCAATCAGGGAGCATGCACGGCTCTGTATGTCTACATAGGACGGGTTGCCCTCTGGATCAATCAGGGAGCATGCACGGCTCCTGTAGGGTGTATCTACATAGGACGGGTGTCCTCTGGATCAATCAGGGAGCATGCACGGCTCCTGTATGTCTACATAGGAGGGGTGTCCTCTGGATCAAATCAGGGAGCATGCACGGCTCCTGTAATGTCTACATAGGAGGGGTGCCCTCTGGATCAATCAGGGAGCATGCACGGCTCCTGTAGGGTGTCTACATAGATGGGTGCCTCTGGATCAATCAGGGAGCATGCACGGCTCCTGTATGTCTACATAGATGGGTGCCCTCTGGATCAATCAGGGAGCATGCACGGCTCCTGTATGTCTACATAGGAGGGGTGCCCTCTGGATCAATCAGGGAGCATGCACGGCTCCTGTATGTCTACATAGATGGGTGCCCTCTGGATCAATCTGGGAGCATGCACGGCTCCTGTAGGTATGTCTACATAGGACGGGTGTCCTCTGGATCAATCTGGGAGCAGGCACAGCTCCTGTATGTCTACATAGGAGGGGTGTCCTCTGGATCAATCAGGGAGCATGCACAGCTCCTGTATGTCTACATAGGAGGGGTGTTCTCTGGATCAATCAGGGAGCATGCACGGCTCCTGTAAGGTATGTCTACATAGGACGGGTGTCCTCTGGATCAATCTGGGAGCATGCACGGCTCCTGTAGGTATGTCTACATAGGACGGGTGTCCTCTGGATCAATCAGGGAGCATGCACGGCTCCTGTATGTCTACATAGGAGGGGTGTCCTCTGGATCAATCAGGGAGCATGCACGGCTCCTGTATGTCTACATAGATGGGTGTCCTCTGGATCAATCTGGGAGCATGCACGGCTCCTGTAGGGTATGTCTACATAGGACGGGTGTCCTCTGGATCAATCTGGGAGCATGCACGGCTCCTGTATGTCTACATAGGAGGGGTGTCCTCTGGATCAATCAGGGAGCATGCACGGCTCCTGTATGTCTACATAGGGTGGGTGTCCTCTGGATCAATCAGGGAGCATGCACGGCTCCTGTATGTCTACATAGGACGGGTGTCCTCTGGATCAATCAGGGAGCATGCACGGCTCCTGTATGCCTACATAGGACGGGTGTCCTCTGGATCAATCAGGGAGCATGCACGGCTCCTGTATGTCTACATAGGAGGGGTGTCCTCTGGATCAATCAGGGAGCATGCACGGCTCCTGTATGTCTACATAGGACGGGTGCCCTCTGGATCAATCAGGGAGCATGCACGCTCCTGTATGTCTACATAGGAGGGGTGTCCTCTGGATCAATCAGGGAGCATGCACGGCTCCTGTATGTCTACATAGGAGGGGTTGCCCTCTGGATCAATCAGGAGCATGCACGGCTTCCTGTATGTCTACATAGGAGGGGTGTCCTCTGGATCAATCAGGGAGCATGCACGGCCTGTATGTCTACATAGGAGGGGTGTCCTCTGGATCAATCAGGGAGCATGCACGGCTCCTGTATGTCTACATAGGACCGGTGCCCTCTGGATCAATCTGGGAGCATGCACGGGCTCCTGTATGTCTACATAGGACGGGTGCCCTCTGGATCAATCAGGGAGCATGCACGGCTCCTGTATGTCTACATAGGACGGGTGTCTTCTGGATCAATCAGGGAGCATGCACGGCTCCTGTATGTCTACATAGGACGGGTGTCCTCTGGATCAATCAGGGAGCATGCACGACTCCTGTATGTCTACATAGGAGGGGTGCCCTCTGGATCAATCAGGGAGCATGCACGGCTCCTGTATGTCTACATAGGACGGGTGTCCCCTGGATCAATCAGGGAGCATGCACGGCTCCTGTATGTCTACATAGGAGGGGTGTCCCCTGGATCAATCAGGGAGCATGCACGGCTCCTGTAGGGTGTCTACATAGGACGGGTGCCCTCTGGATCAATCAGGGAGCATGCACGGCTCCTGTATGTCTACATAGGAGGGTGTCCTCTGGATCAATGCAGGGAGCATGCACGGCTCCTGTATGTCTACATAGGAGGGGTGTCCTCTGGATCAATCAGGGAGCATGCACGGCTCCTGTATGTCTACATAGGACGGGTGCCCTCTGGATCAATCAGGAAGCATGCACGGCTCCTGTATGTCTACATAGGACGGGTGCCCTCTGGATCAATCAGGGGAGCATGCACGGCTCCTGTAGGGTATGTCTACATAGGACGGGTGCCCTCTGGATCAATCAGGGAGCATGCACGGCTCCTGTAGGGTGTCTACATAGGAGGGGTGTCCTCTGGATCAATCAGGGAGCATGCACGGCTCCTGTAGGGTATGTCTACATAGGACGGGTGTCCTCTGGATCAATCAGGGAGCATGCACGGCTCCTGTATGTCTACATAGGAGGGGTGTCCTCTGGATCAATCAGGAGCATGCACGGCTCCTGTACGTCTACATAGGAGGGGTGCCCTCTGGATCAATCAGGGAGCATGCACGGCTCCTGTAGGGTGTCTACATAGGACGGGTGTCCTCTGGATCAATCAGGGAGCATGCACGGCTCCTGTATGTCTACATAGGACGGGTGCCCTCTGGATCAATCAGGAGCATGCACGACTCCTGTATGTCTACATAGGAGGGGTGTCCTCTGGATCAATCAGGGAGCATGCACGGCTCCTGTATGTCTACATAGGAGGGGTGTCCTCTGGATCAATCAGGAGCATGCACGGCTCCTGTATGTCTACATAGGAGGGGTGTCCTCTGGATCAATCAGGGAGCATGCACGGCTCCTGTATGTCTACATAGGAGGGGTGTCCTCTGGATCAATCAGGGAGCATGCACGGCTCCTGTAGGGTGTCTACATAGGACGGGTGCACTCTGGATCAATCAGGAAGCTATGCACGGCTCCTGTAGGGTGTCTACATAGGACGGGTGCACTCTGGATCAATCAGGAAGCATGCACGGCTCCTGTAGGGTGTCTACATAGGACGGGTGTCCTCTGGATCAATCAGGGAGCATGCACGGCTCCTGTAGGGTATGTCTACATAGGACGGGTGCCCTCTGGATCAATCAGGGAGCATGCACGGCTCCTGTAGGGTTGTCTACATAGGACGGGTGCACTCTGGATCAATCAGGGAGGCATGCACGGCTCCTGTACGTCTACATAGGACGGGTGCCCTCTGGATCAATCAGGGAGCATGCACGGCTCCTGTAGGGTGTCTACATAGGAGGGTGCACTCTGGATCAATCAGGGAGCATGCACGGCTCCTGTATGTCTACATAGGAGGGGTGCCCTCTGGATCAATCAGGGAGCATGCACGGCTCCTGTATGTCTACATAGGACGGGTGCCCTCTGGATCAATCAGGGAGCATGCACGGCTCCTGTAGGGTGTCTACATAGATGGTGCCTCTGATCAATCAGGGAGCATGCACGGCTCCTGTAGGGTGTCTACATAGATGGGTGCCCTCTGGATCAATCAGGGAGCATGCACGGCTCCTGTATGTCTACACAGGACAGATTTGCATTGCATTATATCCAGTGAGTACGACCCCTTTGTTTCCGGTCTATCAGGACCTGTGTAACAATAGTTTATAGGGCCCTTTAGGAGCCGACGGGTCAGGGTTATAATGAGCACCCTGTGTGTTACTTCCTCTCTGCAGCCTCAATCATCCAGGGACAGTTTATTGGGTCAGTCACATATTTATTGAGTTCATTTGTAGATAGATGCAGCATGAGATGGCGGTATACTCTACAGTACCAGAATATATGTAAGGTTTTCTCTCGGGGGCCGGGTGTCACCACCAGATAGAAAAAAAAAAGCTGATTTAAGGCCCAGACACTCGGCCGCTTGTGACACGAGATAAGACCGCGGTGAAGGGAAGCTGGTGGAGCGGAGACGTTTAATGGACACACAAGAGGCAACTTGCCGGACATAATGGCGGTTTCTAAATCAAGGGCTTATAATAGAGAGAAGCCTGTGACATGTTATAGACTGTATATCCTGCTGCGCGGCTGATAAGAGCCTGTCTCTAGAAAGCTCCTGGACGTGAGGGGACACAACACAAGGTGCAATTAGGTGTTTAAATGTCAAGTGACTGCATAAGGCTCCATCAGGAAGATGACCAAGCAGAGGTCTATACAGAGATCCCACCGCAGTGACACCCAGAGGGGGATCTCTAAGAAGAGCAGTCGTGTCAGTGAACGTTGGATGGAAATATATCTACACACATGTTGTGCGCCGTTCATCCAGGTGACGTATCACAGCAGAGAGAAGTGCACCAGCCGCACCTCTACCTAATATGAGAAACATCTCTGCTCAGCAGGGTGCAGAGGGAAGGAGCCCCACATCATCAACACAAAAGCAGGCGAGATCTGCCCCCTCCCGCCCAGCAAGAAACAGTCGTATTCTGCCCAAACTGCTTTACTTTCCACAACCCAATTTTAATACATAGCAGCGTTTCTTATATTCGGAGAAGGCTCTAAGAACATTCTCCATTCTTCACCCTGAAATGTTCAGGCTCCAGATATTGAAGATCTATCCTCATCCACTTGAACGGTTGCTGAGCTGCAGTACCCCCGCATGGCCACTACACTTTCAATGGAGCTGTCCTTCCCTATCCATTCAAAGTGCCAGTCCCATCGCCCAAGGGTGCAGGGATCTGCTAAACGGTCGGGGTGCTGGGTGTAGAACCCCCATGTGATATCAAATACCATCCTGAGCAGAGGTCATCATTATCTGGAGCCAGGAAAACCTCGGAAGATTCCCAGGTCACAGCTCCCATAAAAACTACTGTACCTGAAGGTAGCGTGCCAAAAGAACTGGAGGCAAGGTAAGCAATGTACCCTGGGGTTGTCACCAGAATGGCGGCCAGGTAGCAACAAGCCTGAGGCAGAAGTGTAGTCAGGAAACAGGCCAGGAGTTGTTACCAGGAGAAGGACCACAGGAACCAGGTGACAACAGTCAAGAACGAGAGGACAACAGCCAGGTCAGTCAGCACAATGAGCAGGGACAAAAGCAAGACAAGGATTTACCTTAAACTTCAGGCAAGGCGCAGAAAGTCACCTTTAAGTAGGCCGCCAGGGATAGACATCATCTACAGACGCCGCTGCTGCTTCTGAGTGGACAAGGAAGAACAGTGACGGGCCGATCCACCAATGCTATGGCAGAAAACTGGAGCCATTGCAAGAATGGAAGGGGGTCCAATGAAACTGGACACATCCACTGGCAGGAGCCAAGGCCACCCACATGGACTCTCTGCAGGAAATTGGTTGAACTGAGTAACAGTCGGGTTTACTTAAAATACAATCTGTATACCACTGACCAAGTTCTTGCCGTCTGGTAGCACAGTGGACCGCACTGTATTCAACTCCACAATGGAAGCCTCCAGAGATAATGACCAAGTTCTTGCCGTCTGGTAGCACAGTGGACCGCACTGTATTCAACTCCACAATGGAAGCCTCCAGAGATAATGACCAAGTTCTTGCCGTCTGGTAGAACAGTGGAACGCACGGTATTGAGCTCCACAATGGAAGCCTCCAGAGATAATGACCAAGTTCTTGCCGTCTGGTAGCACAGTGGACCGCACTGTATTCAGCTCCACAATGGAAGCCTCCAGAGATAATGACCAAGTTCTTGCCGTCTGGTAGCACAGTGGACCGCACTGTATCATTCTCCACAATGGAAGCCTCCAGAGATAATGACCAAGTTCTTGCCGTCTGGTAGCACAGTGGACCGCACTGTATCATTCTCCACAATGGAAGCCTCCAGAGATAATGACCAAGTTCTTGCCGTCTGGTAGCACAGTGGAACACACGGTATTGAAGCTCCACAATGGAAGCCTCCAGAGATAATGACCAAATTCTTGCCGTCTGGTAGCACAGTGGACCGCACTGTATTCAACTCCACAATGGAAGCCTCCAGAGATAATGACCAAGTTCTTGCCGTCTGGTAGCACAGTGGACCGCACTGTATCATTCTCCACAATGGAAGCCTCCAGAGATAATGACCAAGTTCTTGCCGTCTGGTAGCACAGTGGACCGCACTGTATCATTCTCCACAATGGAAGCCTCCAGAGATAATGACCAAGTTCTTGCCGTCTGGTAGCACAGTGGACCGCACTGTATTCAGCTCCACAATGGAAGCCTCCAGGGATAATGACCAAGTTCTTGCCGTCTGGTAGCACAGTGGCCCGCACTGTATTGAGCTCCACAATGGAAGCCTCCAGAGATAATGACCAAGTTCTTGCCGTCTGGGGGCACAGTGGACCGCACTGTATTCAGCTCCACAATGGAAGCCTCCAGAGATAATGACCAAGTTCTTGCCGTCTGGTAGCACAGTGGACCGCACTGTATTCAGCTCCACAATGGAAGCCTTCAGGGATAATGACCAAGTTCTTGCCGTCTGGTAGCACAGTGGCCCGCACTGTATTGAGCTCCACAATGGAAGCCTCCAGAGATAATGACCAAGTTCTTGCCGTCTGGTAGCACAGTGGACCGCACTGTATTCAGCTCCACAATGGAAGCCTCCAGAGATAATGATCAAGTTCTTGCCGTCTGGGTAGCACAGTGGACCGCACTGTATTCAACTCCACAATGGAAGCCTCCAGAGATAATGACCAAATTCTTGCCCGTCTGGTAGCACAGTGGACCGCACTGTATCATTCTCCACAATGGAAGCCTCCAGAGATAATGACCAAGTTCTTGCCGTCTGGTAGCACAGTGGACCGCACTGTATTCAGCTCCACAATGGAAGCCTCCAGAGATAATGACCAAGTTCTTGCCGTCTGGTAGCACAGTGGACCGCACTGTATCATTCTCCACAATGGAAGCCTCCAGAGATAATGATCAAGTTCTTGCCGTCTGGTAGACAGTGGAACGCACGGTATTGAGCTCCACAATGGAAGCCTCCAGAGATAATGACCAAGTTCTTGCCGTCTGGTAGCACAGTGGACCGCACTGTATTCAGCTCCACAATGGAAGCCTCCAGAGATAATGATCAAGTTCTTGCCGTCCGTAGCACAGTGGACCGCACTGTATTCAACTCCACAATGGAAGCCTCCAGAGATAATGACCAAATTCTTGCCGTCTGGTAGCACAGTGGACCGCACTGTATCATTCTCCACAATGGAAGCCTCCAGAGATAATGACCAAGTTCTTGCCGTCTGGTAGCACAGTGGACCGCACTGTATCATTCTCCACAATGGAAGCCTCCAGAGATAATGACCAAGTTCTTGCCGTCTGGTAGCACAGTGGACCGCACTGTATTCAGCTCCACAATGGAAGCCTCCAGGGATAATGACCAAGTTCTTGCCGTCTGGTAGCACAGTGGCCCGCACTGTATTGAGCTCCACAATGGAAGCCTCCAGAGATAATGACCAAGTTCTTGCCGTCTGGGGGCACAGTGGACCGCACTGTATTCAGCTCCACAATGGAAGCCTCCAGAGATAATGACCAAGTTCTTGCCGTCTGGTAGCACAGTGGACCGCACTGTATTCAGCTCCACAATGGAAGCCTTCAGGGATAATGACCAAGTTCTTGCCGTCTGGGGGCACAGTGGACCGCACTGTATTCAGCTCCACAATGGAAGCCTCCAGAGATAATGACCAAGTTCTTGCCGTCTGGTAGCACAGTGGCCCGCACTGTATTCAGCTCCACAATGGAAGCCTCCAGAGATAATGATCAAGTTTCTTGCCGTCTGGTAGCACAGTGGCCCGCACTGTATTGAGCTCCACAATGGAAGCCTCCAGAGATAATGACCAAGTTCTTGCCGTCTGGGGGCACAGTGGACCGCACTGTATTCAGCTCCACAATGGAAGCCTCCAGAGATAATGACCAAGTTCTTGCCGTCTGGTAGCACAGTGGACCGCACTGTATTCAGCTCCACAATGGAAGCCTTCAGGGATAATGACCAAGTTCTTGCCGTCTGGTAGCACAGTGGCCCGCACTGTATTGAGCTCCACAATGGAAGCCTCCAGAGATAATGACCAAGTTCTTGCCGTCTGGTAGCACAGTGGACCGCACTGTATTCAGCTCCACAATGGAAGCCTCCAGAGATAATGATCAAGTTCTTGCCGTCTGGTAGCACAGTGGACCGCACTGTATTCAACTCCACAATGGAAGCCTCCAGAGATAATGACCAAATTCTTGCCGTCTGGTAGCACAGTGGACCGCACTGTATCATTCTCCACAATGGAAGCCTCCAGAGATAATGACCAAGTTCTTGCCGTCTGGTAGCACAGTGGACCGCACTGTATCATTCTCCACAATGGAAGCCTCCAGAGATAATGACCAAGTTCTTGCCGTCTGGTAGCACAGTGGACCGCACTGTATTCAGCTCCACAATGGAAGCCTCCAGAGACATTGATCTCCATTATAAATGCAAATTAATCAGTGAAATTGAATAACAAATGAGGTGGCTCAGATGGCGTTTGGCTCCTCTCCTGGTGATGAACATGTTAAGCAGGCTGCAGAGCACGGCTTATTAAGTAACTACCGCTCGGTTACACCCGGCATGTACGTCCCAGAGGCAACATGAAAACCCCACACAAACCCTAATGTTCTCTGTTCTGTGAGGTTCACCGCTGACAGACATCTTTGTCTTTCCCTTTCTGCACACTCGCCTACAGATGTGTCCTGGCAACCTGAAAAATGAGACTGCCAAGCGACAATTCATGTCAGTCTGAATGGGCTCCAGGGGAATAGCAAAACACAACAAACTGCGGCCAGGAAGGCCGAGGCGATAACCTGCTAAAGAGAAGAACAATAAAAGGGTTACTGAGGGCGGGAGACCCCTCCGCTGTCACCCAGTTTCAGGAAAGTAATATCCACAAGCTAGCATTTTCACCTCGGAGGTTGTAGAGACGGTCATTTATGTGCAGGTACGGTGCAACCGGGCCGTGAAAACCATCCACACAGTGTGTCAGGGGTAGCAGCCTGCCTACACATACCGCACATTATGTACTATATACAATATGACTACCACAATACCGAACATAGGGCCTATAGCTCTATACCTGTCCATGGAAGGCGGATGTATTATAATTATAATCCTGTACATAGGAGACTGTATTATAGCAGTTATATTCTTGTACATAAGAGCAGTATTATAGTAGTTATATTCTTGTACATAGGAGCAGTATTATAGTAGTTATATTCTTGTACATAGGAGCAGTATTATAGCAGTTATATTCTTGTACATAGGAGGCAGTATTATAGCAGTTATATTCTTGTACACAGGAGGCAGTATTATAGTAGTTATATTCTTGTACAGAGGAGCAGTATTATAGTAGTTATATTCTTGTACAGAGGAGCAGTATTATAGTAGTTATATTCTTGTACATAGGAGCAGTATTATAGTAGTTATATTCTTGTACATAGGAGGCAGTATTATAGTAGTTATATTCTTGTACATAGGAGCAGTATTATAGTAGTTATATTCTTGTACATAGGAGGCAGTATTATAGTAGTTATATTCTTGTACATAGGAGCAGTATTATAGTAGTTATATTCTTGTACATAGGAGGCAGTATTATAGTAGTTATATTCTTGTACATAGGAGCAGTATTATAGTAGTTATATTCTTGTACATAGGAGGCAGTATTATAGTAGTTATATTCTTGTACATAGGAGGCAGTATTATAGTAGTTATATTCTTATACATAGGAGCAGTATTATAGTAGTTATATTCTTATACATAGGAGCAGTATTATAGTAGTTATATTCTTGTACATAGGAGCAGTATTATAGTAGTTATATTCTTGTACATAGGAGGCAGTATTATAGTAGTTATATTCTTGTACAGAGGAGCAGTATTATAGTAGTTCTATTCTTGTACATAGGGGCAGTATTATAGTAGCAGATTATATATAAAGAGAACCTGTCACCGTGTAATCTGCAGGCAGTGTGTTATAGAGCAGGAGGAGCTGAGCAGATTATATATAAAGAGAACCTGTCACCATGTAATCTGCAGGCAGTGTGTTATAGAGCAGGAGGAGCTGAGCAGATTATATATAAAGAGAACCTGTCACCATGTAATCTGCAGGCAGTGTGTTATAGAGCAGGAGGAGCTGAGCAGATTATATATAAAGAGAACCTGTCACCATGTAATCTGCAGGCAGTGTGTTATAGAGCAGGAGGAGCTGAGCAGATTATATATAAAGAGAACCTGTCACCATGTAATCTGCAGGCAGGGTGTTATAGAGCAGGAGGAGCGGAGCAGATTATATATAAAGAGAACCTGTCACCGTGTAATCTGCAGGCAGTGTGTTATAGAGCAGGAGGAGCGGAGCAGATTATATATAAAGAGAACCTGTCACCATGTAATCTGCAGGCAGTGTGTTATAGAGCAGGAGGAGCTGAGCAGATTATGTATAAAGAGAACGCCTCCACATCTAGAGGAAAGAAGATTTGTACACCAACATAGAAGAGGGCTCTTTACTGTAAGAGCAGTGAGACTATGGGCTCTTTACTGTAAGAGCAGTGAGACTATGGACTCTTTAGTGTAAGAGCAGTGAGACTATGGACTCTTTACTGTAAGAGCAGTGAGACCATGGACTCTTTACTGTAAGAGCAGTGAGACTATGGACTCTTTACTGTAAGAGCAGTGAGACCATGGACTCTTTACTGTAAGAGCAGTGAGACCATGGACTCTTTACTGTAAGAGCAGTGAGACCATGGACTCTTTACTGTAAGAGCAGTGAGACTATGGACTCTTTACTGTAAGAGCAGTGAGACCATGGACTCTTTACTGTAAGAGCAGTGAGACCATGGACTCTTTACTGTAAGAGCAGTGAGACTATGGACTCTTTACTGTAAGAGCAGTGAGACTGTGGACTCTACTGTAAGAGCAGTGAGACTGTGGACTCTTTACTGTAAGAGCAGTGAGACTGTGGACTCTTTACTGTAAGAGCAGTGAGACTGTGGACTCTTTACTGTAAGAGCAGTGAGACTGTGGACTCTTTACTGTAAGAGCAGTGAGACTGTGGACTCTTCACTGTAAGAGCAGTGAGACTATGAACTCTTTACTGTAAGAGCAGTGAGACTATGGACTCTTTACTGTAAGAGCGGTGAGACTATGGACTCTTTACTGTAAGAGCAGTGAGACTATGGGCTCTTTACTGTAAGAGCAGTGAGACTGTGGACTCTTTACTGTAAGAGCAGTGAGACTGTGGACTCTTTACTGTAATAGCAGTGAGACTATGGACTCTTTACTGTAAGAGCAGTGAGGCTGTGGACTCTTTACTGTAAGAGCAGTGAGGCTGTGGACTCTTTACTGTAATAGCAGTGAGACTATGGACTCTTTACTGTAAGAGCAGTGAGACTATGGGCTCTTTACTGTAAGAGCAGTGAGACTATGGGCTCTTTACTGTAAGAGCAGTGAGACTATAGTTGTAGTAGATATGTGTAAACCCAGTCCTTTACATTACCGCTGTCACTTACCTGTCTCTGCTAATTGTCAGCCCCTGGCATTGTCTCCTTCCTGGCAGTGAAGCAGAAGGACCAGAGAAGAAAGGCCTAACTTACTTGAATAGTGTTTCTGGAAGGAAGGTTTGCTTGGAATCACTGCCTCAATCTTTGATGTGCCATTGAATACAATGGGATATAATTCACGATGACAGATGCGCGTTAAATGAAATACTCGCTTTTCCACCAGGGACTGGTCGTTGTCTGCACTACAGAACAGCAGAATGTGAACGGGCAGATTACCTGGCTTATAATCTTTTGTCTTCATAAACTAAACCTCTCCACGAGCTGGAGACGACCTGCAGGGAGATGGAAAGGAATGGGATGTGGCAGCCAGGAGGAAAAACACACCATTAGTGGGTTCATCAAAATGAAAATTTAGTTTGGAAACAGATACACTTTGTGAATCAATATGCAATTAGTTCTGGCAGTACGCGGGGCGCTGCCGAGCGGCTCTGGGCTCATTCCGATCCTGCGTTATTTCTTTCACATTGAGATAATGAATGAGTCTGACACATGGGGGCACAGAACGCTCTTCCCGGTGCGCGCTGTCCGCAGAGCGAGCATCACACAGACAAATGTTGATAGCCATTAATATGCCGCCGGCGCTGCACGATGGCGATCTCAGTTCTATCACTGTTACTTCATACCTACTGCTCGTAATACCGCACAGACATATACAACTACAGTTCAGGCGTTGTACGGGACTGTATCACACATGATGGGCTTAGATACACCAGCTCACGAGACGGTACCACACACAAGCTTACAAACCATGACTGAGCAGCAGAGAATCACCTGTGGTAGGTGTAGTGTTATCAGCTATATAGACAGGATCAGGCCTATTACATCTCAAGAGAACTGTTCAGGTTATCAAGTGTTGGTATGAATGCTCGTTAACCATGATCTGGCAGTATAATACTGCCGGCGACTACCCTCTCGTTCATCGTGTAATCGGAATGTTTTAGCAGGTTTAAAAATCCTTGTTTGTCAGCCACAGATTGTGCCGTGTAATCGCCAGATAATGCCGGCAAATAGTGATTCAGTATGGGGAGGACCAATGGCATTAGTGATCAGTGCTCCCCATACTGTGGAGGAGATCGCTGAATGTAAATGTGTCTCCTCCACTGACGAGCAGGCAAAACACTTCTATATGAGGACCGATGGCATTAGTGATCAGTGCTCCCTATACTGTGGAGGAGATCACTGCATGTAAATGTGTCTCCTCCACTGACGAGCAGGAGATTGTCAGGAAGAAACACTTCTGTATGAGGACGAGCGATGGCATTAATGATCAGTGCTCCCTATACTGTGGAGGAGATCACTGCATAACACAAGTTACAGGTAGGTGTAGGGCAGGAAAGTGCACCGAAAATTACATTATATTTAATTCAAGTAGGTTCCGCGCTTCCATTCACACAATTATCCAGCAGAAAGTCTTTCTATATTCAGTCGCCACTAGAGGGAGCTCACTGCACAGGATTTCGACCGCTCCTGTAAGATCCATTCACAAAGCGGTTAAAAGCCAAAACCATACCAAGAGGGATGTGACCCTTCTTGGCGCAGCACGGCCACAGCCACCTCGTGAAGCTGAAGCGGCCGTCTGCTCAACAGATTAACACCGTTCAAAATCCTCCATGTGAATGAGCCCTAACATCAGTATGCAGTGAGCGCTCCTTGGTTTCAGAATATCGATGGCCTATCCTCAGGTTAATCCAAAAATAGAAGAGAACGGAGAGAGGGGGCATCCTTATCCTGGTAATTTATTCCAGATGCAACGTTTCGGCTAAGCCTTTGTCCTAGAATAAATTACCAGGATAAGAACGTGCCGTCTCCATTATCTTCCTTTTTTTGGATTACCCCATCGAATATGGGAAAGCTTACCACTTTCTCTGGAGACACGCACCCACGACTGGCTACAAGTTGTGCCGTCCACCACTCTTTATAGCCTCAGATCAGGTCATCAGCACCGGATCAGAAGGGTCCAACTCTCAGCACCACCACCGATCAGCTGTATGAGGGGCCCATGACGTACCTACAAGTGCTGTGGCTTTTTCATTAATTATCTGCAAGCAGTCTGCACAGAAGCGGCTGCGCAGGATAACCACAGACTCACCACCACTACTGCAGCATATGGCCGGTGTGCAGGTAGACACTGAAGCGGCTGCACAGGATAACCACAGCCTCACCACCACTACTGCAGCATATGGCCGGTGTGCAGGTAAACATTGAGGCGGCTGCGCAGGATAACCACAGCCTCACCACCACTACTGGAGCATATGGCCGGTGTGCAGGTAAACATTGAGGCGGCTGCGCAGGATAACCACAGCCTCACCACCACTACTGGAGCATATGGCTGGTGTGCAGGTAGACACTGAAGCGCCTGCGCAGGATAACCACAGCCTCACCACCACTACTGCAGCATATGTCTGGTGTGCAGGTAGACACTGAATCAGCTGCGCAGGATAACCACAGCCTCACCACCACTACTGGAGCATATGGCTGGTGTGCAGGTAGGACACTGAAGCGCCTGCGCAGGATAACCACAGCCTCACCACCACTACTGCAGCATATGGCTGGTGTGCAGGTAGACACTGAAGCGCCTGCGCAGGATAACCACAGCCTCACCACCACTACTGCAGCATATGTCTGGTGTGCAGGTAGACACTGAAGCGGCTGCACAGGATAACCACAGCCTCACCACCACTACTGCAGCATATGGCCGGTGTGCAGGTAGACACTGAAGCGGATGCGCAGGATAACCACAGCCTCACCACCACTACTGCAGCATATGGCTGGTGTGCAGGTAGACACTGAAGCGGCTGCGCAGGATAACCACAGCCTCACCACCACTACTGCAGCATATGTCTGGTGTGCAGGTAGACACTGAAGCGGCTGCACAGGATAACCACAGCCTCATCCTATTGTAATGGAGGAGGCTGGAGTTTAGACCCCCACTGTTCCGCGACTGATGGCTCGACCTGACAGACCACCGACATCGTCAAGCTGGAATATTCCTTTGCACTGACTGTTTTCTCCTGGGGAATATCGATGGCAGCTACAATTACATATTCACTATATGAGACTTCTACACATCAGTACATGCACCTTCTTACCTATGCCGCCAGGGGGCAGTGTGATCAGCATTCTGGGGTGGATAGACGCAGCTCAATTAAGTGGGACCCCCGTGTACTGGGTGGCGGTATATTCCAGGCACTGAGATCGCTCACCTGCAATGCAGTTTACTTTCTGTTGCCAACTATCACGTCTCACGAGCATCCTAGAAAAATAATACAGGAACGAGAAGTTATTAACAGCGAGGAGCTGCAGACAAACTTTTCTGACAACTACCGACTGCATCATCTACACTGACAACAAGCTGACCACAGGCGCATATGACGGAGCTGCACACATCACTGCTCCAGACGCTGCTCTCTGACCACAATACTGGTCTTCAGAGATTACATGCTGGGCACCACAACTTTAATCAGTTCTCTAGGAGGGGTCCAGCACTGTCCATCCTGAGCTTCCTGGTTCACAGTAAGAACGTCAGACCTACAATGAAGGCTGACACTGCAGGAGCAGTCGGGAAGAAACCAGGACTGAGTTATGAAGTCGCCTCTTAGTCCTGATACCCGATGAGGCTTCTGCACACAGACACGTTCAATGTGACGGTTACAGACAGGACGCGTTTCGGCACTTCTGTACAGACAGCGCAATGTTCTGCAGCTCTCACTGCATCCACAGCATTAATCTCTCTGCTGCTTCTTATACAGCGGGAAGCATCAGCTTTTTCATATTACTTCTTATTTTTACACAGCTGTCACATCTGTTTAGCTTCGCCATGCCTGTCAGCTCCAAGGTGAAGACGCTTTAATCAGGAGACGTTCCCGGTGACGTGTGGAGCATTTGTGATAGAAAAAGTCACTCGTCAACCAGAGCTGCCTGTCACCCACGCATCGGAGCGGCCTACCAAACACAGGGGAGAAGACTGCAGAGGAAAGCACAACGACACTGACTACAGCAGGGGCAAGACGGCACCGAGCAGAGGGCGGGAGAAAGCCTCATATGGCGGATTTACTACACTACAGTGTCAGCTTATACAGAATACCGACAGTGTCATGAGAAGTGGTACTGTGCAGTGTATATATATACAGAATAAGAGCAGATACTGAGGATTACATCCAGTACACAGGACAGGAGAAGTGGTACTGTGCAGTGTATATATATATACGGAATAAGAGCAGATACTGAGGATTACACCCAGTATACAGGACAGGAGAAGTGGTACTGTGCAGTGTATATATATATACAGAATAAGAGCAGATACTGAGGATTACACCCAGTATACAGGACAGAAGTGGTACTGTGCTGTGTATATATATATATATATATATACAGAATAAGAGCAGATACTGAGGATTACACCCAGTATACAGGACAGGAGAAGTGGTACTGTGCAGTGTATATATATATACAGAATAAGAGCAAATACTGAGGATTACACCCAGTATACAGGACAGGAGAAGTGGTACTGTGCAGTGTATATATATACAGAATAAGAGCAGATACTGAGGATTACACCCAGTATACAGGACAGAAGAAGTGGTACTGTGCAGGGTATATATATATATATACAGAATAAGAGCAAATACTGAGGATTACACCCAGTATACAGGACAGGAGAAGTGGTACTGTGCAGTGTATATATATACAGAATAAGAGCAGATACTGAGGATTACACCCAGTATACAGGACAGGAGAAGTGGTTACTGTGCAGTATATATATATATATATATATATATATATATACAGAATAAGAGCAAATACTGAGGATTACACCCAGTATACAGGACAGGAGAGGTGGTACTGTGCAGTGTATATATATACAGAATAAGAGCAGATACTGAGGATTACACCCAGTATACAGGACAGGAGAAGTGGTACTGTGCAGTATATATATATACAGAATAAGAGCAGATACTGAGGATTACACCAGTATACAGGACAGGAGAAGTGGTACTGTGCAGTGTATATATATACAGAATAAGAGCAGATACTGAGGATTACACCCAGTATACAGGACAGGAGAAGTAGTACTGTGCAGTGTATATATACAGAATAAGAGCAGATACTGAGGATTACACCCAGTATACAGGACAGGAGAAGTGGTACTGTGCAGTGTATATATATATACAGAATAAGAGCAGATACTGAGGATTACACCCAGTATACAGGACAGGAGAAGTGGTACTGTGCAGTGTATATATATACAGAATAAGAGCAGATACTGAGGATTACACCCAGTATACAGGACAGGAGAAGTGGTACTGTGCAGTGTATTATATATACAGAATAAGAGCAGATACTGAGGATTACACCCAGTATACAGGGCAGGAGAAGTGGTACTGTGGCAGTGTATATATATATATATATACAGAATAAGAGCAGATACTGAGGATTACACCCAGTATACACACA
>ONZH01014154.1:0-47500 GCA_900303285.1 Rhinella marina | reverse complement strand
GGTTCCGCATACAGACCTGTAAAAAAATGGAACGGGAAAAAAAAAATACGTTTGTGTTCATGAGCCCTAAAGGGGTTGTACCACAAAAAATATTCTACGCTTTTCAAGCCAGACCCTGGATCTGAACACTTCTGTAATTGCAAGTACTTCAAAGTTAAGTACAGCCACTGAATCATTCATGAAGTCTCTGTCTGGCGCCACCTGCAGTCTAATTTCTCTGTCCACCTCACTGAGGTGGACGCACATGCTCAGTTCCATCCTTAAAAAGCCACCAGGTTTCATTTGTTTTGCTGAGCTGAGGAATGGAAGAAAAAGGCCCCATAGAAGTAAATAGGTCACCATCTATTTCGCAAAAAAACTGAGGACAGCATACGACCGTCTGAATGAGCCCTAACTGATGGAAATCACTGGCCAAATAACTGAAATGTGAACTTGGCGTAATCCTTAGCATATTTTCACGCAGTCAGTAGACCAGACACGAGCAAGTGCAATGTGAGGTCCTATTCTGTTCCTCTGACAGCGTTAGGGCTCATGCACACAAACGTATTTTCTTTCCATCCGTTCTAGGTTTTTTTTTTGCGGACCGTATGCGGAACCATTCATTTCAATGGGTCCGCAAAAAACAAAAACAGAAGTTACTCCGTGTGCATTCTGTTTCTGTTCCGCAAAAAAAACAAACATGTCCTATTATTGTCTGTATTATAAAGATAGGACTGATCTATTAGGGGTCAGCTGATCGTTACACAAAATACAGAATGCACACGGACATCATCCGTATTTTTGCAGACCGCAAAATACATACGGTCATGTGCACGGTCTGGATTCATCTGCGGCAACCGCACATATGTTGCACGTGCATTCGGGACTGCAAATTGCGGTCCTCAATGCACAGAATGGCCGACAAATGGCTGTGTGCATGAGCCCTTACACTGACAGCATTATGTCTGTGTACTTCAGACTCCAGGACTCTAAGGGTCACACCTAGAGATGAGCGAACGTGCTCGTAACGAGCACTGTAGCGCTCGGCTCCCCTGCGCTCACATGGGCACAGGCATCTGGATCCGTCGGGTGAGGAGGACGGAAGTGGCTGCCAGCACCCATGCGAGCGCAGGGGAGCCCGAGCGCTACAGTGCTCGTTACGAGCACGTTCGCTCATCTCTAGTCACACCGCATTATAGGGGCTCATGCACATAAATTAATTTTTTTTCATTTCCATGCCTTTTTTTGCAGCCCATATGTGGATCCGTTCTTTTCAATGGGTCCGAATAAAAAAGGGAATTTACTCGGTGTGCATTCTGTGTCCGTATGTCCGTTCCACAAGTGGATGGAACATGATCTACTATTGTCCGCATTACACACAAGGATAGGACTATTCTATTAGGGGGTCAGCTGTTCCGTTCCGCATACGGCCGGTATCCATGTTTTGCAGATCGGTAATTTATGGGGTTTTGTATGCATGAGCCCCAACGCTGTGCAATCCTGTCAGAGGGGCGGCGGTCAGAACAGGATCACCATTGATCCGTGTGTCAGGCCTTATAGTTTTCCTCCATTGGTTCCACTTCTGGTTTCAGATTACAAAAGCCTATGTCAAATACTGGCTAAATACGGACAGTGTGAACGTGGCTTTAGGGTAAGTCTACATAAAATGTATAACGCTGCGGAACTCAATGAAAACAGCTAAATCTGCATGTGTTACTAGCAAGATCGACCCCGCTGTACTGAATGCTGTGAAATCTACGGATCCGCAGCATTTCTGCAACACAACCAGCATGTGGTGGACTTTAAAATCCGCAGCTTGTCTATGCGCAGAGGAAATGCTCCCAGCATGAGGATGAGACTTGTAAAACCTCATCCACTTGTGCTGTGATCTAATGCAAATCCACAGGTAAAATCTCCTGCAAATCCGCCAAGGGTTCTACCCGTCTGACAGCATATTGCTAGGACATGCCCTCACTTTATGATGGTGGGGGTCTCAGAGAATTAAGGGTCCACGGCACTGCAAGGTACCACTCGCTGTGCCTGCTGATGTACCGCGCACTGGTGGCACTGCTACGCAGCGAACAGTTTAGTATGTGTACGTTGCAGGAGCTACACAATATAATCCAGGGATGCCCAACCTGCGGCCCTCCAGCTGCTGCAAAACTACAATTCCCAGCATGCCCTAATAGCTGTAGGCTGTCCAGGCATACTGGGAGTTGTAGTTTTGCAACAGCTGGAGGGCCGCAGGTTGGGCATCCCTGTGGAATTACTGTGGATGTAATGCAAAGAATAAGGGTCCGTTCACGCAGTCGTAAAACTAGGTGCTGGCCCGTTCACTTCTGTGGCTGGCTCGCGATCTTGGCGAGCCGCGGCTCTGCAAGAACATGTCCCAGCAACAGCATATAGGCATTTATAATGGGGCGTCCAGCGTGTCTTCCGCAATTTGCAGAACACACACCGGGCGGCACCCATAGTATTGCGATATTGCAATACTACGGCCGTCTGAATGCGGCCTAAAACCCAGAAATACGCAGCACAAATGGATATGTCACAAGTTTGAAATCCACATTGCAGGTGAACGCTGCAGATTTTCTGCCTGTAATTCTGCCCTGCAAAATCCGCTGAGTGTCTGTCCTTTATGTACATTGTCACATATTTGCTGCAAAAACGCTGTGGTTTTGTGAAAATGCTGCTTTTTGACACAAAATTGCAGCAAAACAGCAATATTAGTGCCACATGTGCGCAATCGCCCCTTATACAGTGGAGCCTGGCGGTAAGTGGGAGCTTCTCCGTGCGGCTGATCTAAGACACTGCTGTAAGAGATCCAGTCAGGACTTCTGCACTAATGGGATGAGATTTCAGGTGACACCCCTCCAATAACACCCCCACCCCCACCCCGTCTCATGCGCGATTACATCCCAGTGACTGGAATTGTAATCTCACCTTTTATTAGATGAATTAATCACTCGGAGATGATAACCGCGCCGTGGACATTTGTACAATCAATAGTAATCACTTAATTACTTGGCGCATTGTAGAGCGGAAGATTCCTCCCTCCTAATGAGATTCTCTGGACAAGCCCAGATGAAACATATGAACCCTCTGGTCCTCTGCCCAAATCCACCCTTCCATATGTAAGGCCCCATTCACATGACCGTATGTATTCCGTAGTGTTCCGCATTTTTGCGGACCCATTGACTTTAATGGGGCTACGGACGTGTTTTGCGGCCAAGTATAGGACATGTTTCCTTTTTTTTGTGGGAGAACTTCTGTAATATACGGATGCGGAATACACACGGTGTGCATTCCGCATTTTTTTTTCTCCTATGGAAAAATGAATGGGTCCGTATGGTTCCGCATCTTATCTGCAAAAATGCGGATAAGATACCGAAATGAACATACGGTCATGTGAATGGGGCCTAAATCCACTGGGGACCCCGAGAAATCGCGACTCAAGAAGCGGGAGACAACACGGGATCCTTCAGTCTGAAGTTCACAGGTGAAGGAACCAGGTTATAAGAGTGGAAAACATCAGGGTGATTACAGGGACAAGAACCCGGAGCCGTGGAAATAATGTATCAAGTTGTAAAAATATCAGGGCGATTACAGGGACAAGAGCCGGAGCTGTGGAAATAATGTATCAAGTTGTAAAAACATCAGGGCGATTACAGGGACAAGAGCGGAGCCGTGAAATAATGTCATTACAGGGACAAGAGCCGAAGCCGTGGAAATAATGTATCAAGTTGTAAAAACATCAGGGCGATTACAGGGACAAGAGCCGGAAGCCGTGGAAATAACGTATCAAGTTGTAAAACATCAGGGCGATTACAGGGACAAGAGCCGGAGCCGTGGAAATAACGTATCAAGTTGTAAAAACATCAGGGCGATTACAGGGACAAGAGCCAGAGCCGTGGAAATAACGTATCAAGTTGTAAAAATATCAGGGCGATTACAGGGACAAGAGCCGGAGCCGTGGAAATAATGTATCAAGTTGTAAAAATATTAGGGCGATTACAGGGACAAGAGCCGGAGCCGTGGAAATAACGTATCAAGTTGTAAAAACATCAGGGCGATTACAGGGACAAGAGCCGGAGCCGTGGAAATAATGTATCAGTTGTAAAAACATCAGGGCGATTACAGGGACAAGAGCCGAAGCCGTGGAAATAATGTATCAAGTTGTAAAAACATCAGGGTGATTACAGGGACAAGAGCCGGAGCCGTGGAAATAACGTATCAAGTTGTAAAAACATCAGGGCGATTACAGGGACAAGAGCCGGAGCCGTGGAAATAACGTATCAAGTTGTAAAAACATCAGGGCGATTACAGGGACAAGAGCCAGAGCCGTGGAAATAACGTATCAAGTTGTAAAAATATCAGGGCGATTACAGGGACAAGAGCCGGAGCCGTGGAAATAATGTATCAAGTTGTAAAAATATTAGGGCGATTACAGGGACAAGAGACGGAGCCGTGGAAATAACGTATCAAGTTGTAAAACATCAGGGTGATTACAGGGACAAGAGCCGGAGCCGTGGAAAAAACGTATCAAGTTGTAAAAACATCAGGGTGATTACAGGGACAAGAGCCGGAGCCGTGGAAATAATGTATCAAGTTGTAAAAACATCAGGGTGATTACAGGGACAAGAGCCAGAGCCGTGGAAATAACGTATCAAGTTGTAAAAACATCAGGGCGATTACAGGGACAAGAGCCGGAGCCGAGGAAATAATGTATCAAGTTGTAAAAACATCAGGGTGATTACAGGGACAAGAGCCAGAGCCGTGGAAATAACGTATCAAGTTGTAAAAACATCAGGGCGATTACAGGGACAAGAGCCGGAGCCGAGGAAATAATGTATCAAGTTGTAAAAACATCAGGGTGATTACAGGGACAAGAGCCGGAGCCGTGGAAATAATGTATTCAAGTTGTAAAAATATCAGGGCGATTCAGGGACAAGAGCCGGAGCCGTGGAAATAACGTATCAAGTTGTAAAAACATTCAGGGCGATTACAGGGACAAGAGCCAGAGCCGTGGAAATAACGTATCAAGTTGTAAAAATATCAGGGCGATTACAGGGACAAGAGCCGGAGCCGTGGAAATAATGTATCAAGTTGTAAAAATATCAGGGCGATTACAGGGACAAGAGACGGAGCCGTGGAAATAACGTATCAAGTTGTAAAAACATCAGGGTGATTACAGGGACAAGAGCCGGAGCCGTGGAAAAAACGTATCAAGTTGTAAAAACATCAGGGTGATTACAGGGACAAGAGCCGGAGCCGTGGAAATAATGTATCAAGTTGTAAAAACATCAGGGCGATTACAGGGACAAGAGCCAGAGCCGTGGAAATAACGTATCAAGTTGTAAAAAGAAAGAATTCTTAGTAAGTAAAAAAAACATGCAGAAAAGGTTTAACCCCTTCAACCCCGGGCCTGTTTTCACCTTCCTGCCCAGGCCATTTTTTGCAAATCTGACCTGTGTCACTTTATGTGGTAATAACTTTGGAACGCTTTTACTTACCCAGGCCATTCTGAGATTTGTGTTTTCTCGTCACATATTGTGCTTCACGACAGTAGTAAATTTGTGGCAAAATATTTCATTTTTATTTTATAAAAAAAAAAAAAATTACCAAAAATTTGGAAAAATTTGCAAATTTCAATTTCTCTACTTTCAAAATACATAGTAATTTTACATTCCCCATATGTCTACTTTATGTTGGCCTCATTTTATAAATGTCATTTTACTTTTTTCGGACATTAGACGCTTAGAAGTTTAGAAGCCATTTTTCAAATTTTCACCAAATTTTCCCAAACCATTTTTTTAACCACCAAGTCAGATATACAGTGATTTGGAGGGGCTTATGTAATGAAACCCACCCATAAATGACCCCATTTTAGAAACTACACCCCTCAAATTATAAAAAAACTGACGTTACAAACTTTGTTAACCCTTGAGGTGTTCCACAAGAATTAAAGGAAAATGGAGGTGAAATTTCAAAATTTCACTTTTTTGGTAGATTATTCATGTAAATTTTTTTCTTGCAACACAGCAAGGGTTAACAGAAAACTAAGGCCCCATTCACACGACCATATATTTGCAGGCCGCATTACTGCGGACCCGCAAATATATGGGGGGCCACCCGGCGTGTGTTCCGCAGCGCTCGGAACACACGCCGTGCGGCCCCATAGAAAGTGCCTATACTTGTCTGTGTGGCCCCATAGAAAGTGCCTATACTTGTCTGTGCGCACGGACAAGTATAGGACATGCTTGAAAAGAGCCGCAGCACTGAGCTAGCTCCCATAGAAGTGAATGGGGCCGCATCTATGCCCACAATTTAGCGGATAGATACAGCCCCATTCATACGGTCGTGTGGATGGGGCCTAAACCTCACTATCATTGCTTTGATTCTGCAGTTTACAGAAATACCCCATACGTGGTGGTAAACGTCTCTATGGGTTTGTGGCAGTGGTCAGAAGGGAAGGAGCGCCATACGGATTTTGAAGGCAGATTTTGCTAGAATAGTTTTTAGGCACCATTTTTTAATTGAGAGCCCCTGATGTACCCCTACAGGGGAAACCCTCAAAAAGTGACCCCATTTTGGAAACTACACCCTTCAACGAATATATTAAGGGGGGTACTGGCCACTTTGACCCCCTAAGTGTTTTACGGAATTGGAAACACTTGGCTGTGAAAATGAAAAATTTCATTTCTTCCAATAAAATGTTGTTTTAGCCCCAAATTTTTTTATTTTCATAAGGGGTAACAGGAGAAAAGCACCCCATAATTTGTTACCCATTTTCTCCTGAATACGGCAACACCCCATATGTGGTGGTAAACTGCTGTGCGGGCACATGGCAGGACTCAGAATAGAAGGAGCGCCATATGGATTTTACAACACAGATTTTGATGGATTGGTTTGCGGGAGCCATTGGTTTTTAATTTTTTGAGTTATTGTCTTATGTGGAGGCTCATTTTTTGCAGGATGAGGTGACGTTTTCATTGGTATTCACCATTTTGGGGTACATAAGACTTTAAATAGCTGTTTTGGCATGTTTTTTTTTTATTTTTTTTTACAGCATTCACCATACGCCTGTTTGATCGCCTGCTATTACACTTTTTGTGAGGCAAGAGGGAAAAAATGGTTGTTTAGGCTTAGTTTTTTTCTTTTTATTGTAGCATTCACCTGGGGGGACGTTTTGATTGGTACCATTTTGGGTTAAATACGCCTTTTTGATCACCTGCTATTACACTTTTTGTATGGGAAGGTGACCAAAAAATGGCTGTTTGGCACTGTTTTTTTTTGTGTTTTTTTTAATGCGTTCACCTGGCAGGGTGGATGATGTGATATTTTTATAGAGCCGGTCGATACAGACGCGGCGATACCTAATATGTATACTTTTCTTTACAATTTTTTTTTTACTTTATTTTGGGAAAAGTGTCTTTTTTTTTACTTGAAACTTATTTTTCGTAAAACTTTAATTTTTTTAACTTTTTTTTTTTTTTTTTTTTACTTTATTTAACTTTTGGGGGTCTGATCCCCTTTACAATGCATTACAATACTTCTGGCTCACAGGGATAGCAGCCACGATGCATATGGAAGGCATCGGGCTGCTATCCAAGCCATCGGGCCCCCGTCACAGCAGCGCGGGAACCCGATGGCCCCCCGCTTGCCATCATGACATGCCGCACGCCTCATGTGCCGCGGTCAGCGCTGACCGCGGCACATGAAGGGTTAATGCGCCAGCATCGGTGTTTTCACGATGCTGGCGCATTCAGCAGGGGTCCGGCCAGGGGCGTAGCTAAAGGCTCATGGGCCCTGGTGCAAGAGTTCAGCTTGGGCCCCCCTTCCATTAGTGCTTTGTGTGTCTTCTTATGCTGCACAAGGGTCTTTGGCCCCCTCAGGCTCCTGGGCCGTAGTGACTTGCTAACTCTGCACCCATAGCTACGCCCCTGGGTCCGGCACCTGGGCACTGCCGGACCCCCGCTGCTGATCGGGCGGGTGCAGGAGCTACATGTACGGCACTGGGTGGCAACTCACGTCCCGCAGCGCCGTACATGTACGGCGCTGGGCGGGAAGGGGTTAAAGGGGTCGTCCCACAAAAAATATTCTACACTTTTCAAAGCAGCGCCTGGATTTGAATACTTCTGTAATTGCATGTAATTAAAAATTTTTGTAGAAATATCTGTACAGCGCCACCTGCTGTTTCTTCTTTCTCTTATTTCTTTGTCTGCTCACTTGAGATGACCGCACATGCTCAGTTCACACCAACTGCCTCCTGAGCTGTCATAGGTGGAGCATGGACACACCCCCCCGAGCTGAAGCCAGAAAAGACATGCCCTCCCCCCCCCCCGGAAAGCTGAAGCAGAAAAGACACGCCCTCCGCCCCCCGAGGCTGAACCAGAAAAGACCACGGCCCCCCCCCCTCCTGAGGGCTGAAGCAGAAAAGACACGCCCCCCCCCGAGTCTGAAGCAGAAAAGACACGCCTCCGCCCCCCCGCAGCTGGAAGCCAGAAAAGACACACCCTCCCCCCCCCGAGCTGAAGCCAGAAAAGGACCCACGGCCCCCCCCCGAGCCTGAAGGCAAGAAAAGACACGGCCCGCCCCCGAGCTGAAGCATGAAAAGGACACGCCCGACCCCCCGAGCTGAAGAGAAAAGACACGGCCCCCCGAGCTGAAGCAGAAAGACATGCCCTTCCCCCGAGCTGAAGCAGAAAAGACACGCCCCCCCCGAGCTGAAGCAGAAAAGACAGAACAGAAAGGACACTCCCCTTGAGCTGTCAGCTTGAGCTGCGATTTCTCCTGAACACAGAGATGATCAGTGATAAACGAGGCTCATGGGCACAGGATTCAGTGGGGATGCTGTCGGTCCACAACACGTATCGCGTCCGGATGGAAATTTCAGAATTACTTACCCGGTAATTGTTTTTCCATGAGCCCATGACAGCACCCTTGAGAGACCGCCTCCCATCAGGACAGAAACAGGAACTTCAATTGGAGAGCTCTTTAAATATGGATACTGCCCCTGTAATGCCAGTTATTTGCAAGAACATGTCCATGCGTATATACAACATAAATCCTTCACCAAAAAGTACACCATTTTTTTATTTTTTTTTGTATACAATCATTCTATACAATATATATACATAGGGAGGGAAAACCCCGGGTGCTGTCATGGGCTCATGGAAAAACAATTACCGGTAAGTAATTCTGAATTTCCCCTATGCCCATGACAGCACCCTTGAGAGAACGACTGAAATAGAACTAGCCCCAACTTAGGGAGGGACTACTGCCTGTAATACCTTTCTACCAAAGACAGGTGCTGATTAGAATCTAGATTCAACTTATAATGTTTGAAGGAAAGTACTCGGAGACTTCCAGGTACCTGCCCTACAGATCTGCTCAAGGGACGCATCTGCCTTTTCCGCCCAGGAGCAAGCTACTGATCTGGTTGAGTGGGCACCAAACCCCCTAGGGATCGGTTCTCCTGCTGAAGAATACGCTAAAGAGACTGCGGACCACTATCCATCTGGCTAAGGTTCTAGAAGAAACGTGATTACCCTTATTTGTACCTGCAAATTGTAAAAATAATCTAGGCGATTTCCTCCACTGACTAGTGGCTGCCAGATAATGGCAAATGGACCTCTTAACGTCCAGACAGTGTAATCTTTCCTCCTTTTTAATTTTTCGGATTCTGGCACAAGGACCGGCAGTAACAATATCTTGTGATCTGTGGAACAGAGTAACCACTTTGGGCAGAAAAGCTGGGTCTGGCTTAATAAGGACTCTGTCTTCCAAGATGTTGGTATAAGGAGGAAACGCAGAAAAGACAGAAATTTCTCCTACCCGTCTGGCTGATGTTATCGCCACTAGAAATGCCGTCTAAAAGGACAGAATTCTTAAAGGGAGACCCTCAATGGCTCAAATGGGGGATCCATCAATTTCTCCAGAACCAGGCTAAGGTCACCAAGGAGGAAACAAAGATCTAGATATCGGACATAACCTCTCTACTGCTTTAAAAAAATCTCTTCACCCAGGAGTGGTTAGCAATCTGTACATCAAAATATGCACTCAAGGCCGAAACATGCTACCTTAAGTGTACTAAGTCTAAAGTTTTTTCTTAAATCCTGCCTGTAAAAAATCCAAAATTTTAGCCCAAGGAGGAGGAGACAAAGGGTCTACTGGACCATCCGTGAAATTTACAAAATTCTTCCAAATCCTAGCGTAATAGAGGACGTGACCTCCTTCCTGCAGGCTAAAAGAGTGGAAATGACATCATCTGAAAGACCGCTTCTGTACTAAAATATCCCTTTCAAGAGCCACGCAGCTAGATGTAACTTCTTCAGCTCTGGGTGTAATACCGGCCCCTGAAATAGAAGATCCTGACGATCTGGCAGGCATCTGCTATGGACAGCTTTCTTAGCCAAGTGAACCACGTTCTTCTTGGCCAAAAAGGCGCTATGAGTATTATCTTTGTTTGATTCTCTCTCAGCTTCTGAAGGATTCTTGGAAGCAGATTCAGGGGCGGGAAGGCTATATAGAAGACGATTGGGCCAGGGGAAAGAGAAAGCATCTACCTGAGCTGGACAGTCCCTTGGATTTAGAGAACAGAAAAAGGCTGCATTTCGTATTTTGCCTGTTTGCGAAAAGATCTATACGAGGGGTACCCCAGAGCTTTGTAATCTGCAAAAAGACCTGTTGGTTGAGGCACCATTCTCCTTGACTTAATCTGTTTCTGCTCAGAAAATCTGCTACTTTGTTCTCTGAGCCTTTTAGATGTACAGCTTTTAGGAATGGGATAACTGGAATGACCAGAGAGAAAATTTCCATAGTTAAGGACATGAGTTTTTCTGACCTTGTTCCTCCTTGTCGGTTTAGATAAGACACTACAGTAATATTGTTCTGACCTGATCTCTACTCCCATACCTTCTATTTTGGGAGAAACCCATTCCAGGGCTCGCAGAACCGCCCTTAATTCCCTTACATTTTGGGATTCTTGACTCTCTATTATACTCCCGCGTCCCCTGAACTACTCCCCAAATGCACACCGCTCCCCACCCCTTGGGGCTCGCATCCATGGTTATGGTGATTTGTTTTTGGGGAACCCAGGGACATCCTTGATCTAGATTGGATGGATCCAACCACCACTGTAGAGAGTGGAGGACCCGGGACGAGAGAGGAAGGGGAGTTTCTAGGGGTAGAGAGGACCCCTGCCAGACTTTCAGAATGTGACCCTGAAGTACTCTGGAGTGAAGCTGGGACCAACAAACAGCCGGTATCGTGGAGGTCATTCTGCCCAGGACCGCCATGCCCTGTCTGATTGTGGGACTTCGAGCAGATAGTAGCAGCTATATTTCTTTTTTTATTCTCAGTATTTTCTGCTGCGGCAGAACACAAAGCTGTCTTGTAGAGTCCAGAATCAGTCCCAAAAAATGCACTTTTTGTAGGGGACAAATTTGACTTTTTCCAGTTTATTTGCCCACCCCAATTTTGTTAGAATGTCCACTACTTGTTGAATATGTATCCTCAACAATTCTTCCGTATCCCCTACTATTAAAGATCGTCTAGATACGGTATTACCAGGATATTGCTTTGTCTTATAAGGGCCATTACTTCTGCCATTAATTTTGTAAAAGAGCCTTGGAGCTTGGGATATGCCAAAGGGAAGGGCTTTGTACTGAAAACGATGGATCCGGTCTCCCAAGGCGACTGCAACTCTCAGATACTTTTGGAAGTCTGCATGAATTGGGACGTGATAATAAGCGTCTTTTATGTCCAGTGTGGCCATGACGCAGTCCCTGTAAAGGTATTTTATTGTTGACTGAATAGATTCCATTCGAAATTTTTTGTATTTAGAAATTGGTTTTAAAGTCTTTTAGATTATTATTAACCTGAAAGTGCCATCTGGTTTCGGCACCGGGGAGAAGAGAGGAATAAAATCCTTTTCCTATTTCTGCAGCCCGGTACTGGAATTAGTACATCTTTTTCTAGAAGAGAGGATATTTCCTGAAAAACCGCTGAATCTCTTGCTGAGTTTTGAGATAGACTTGTAACTTTTAACCTTTCCGGTGGGAGGGACAGGAATTCTAAACTGAACCCCTCTCTTATAATTCCTAGAATCCAAGGACTTGCCGAAATCTTTTTCCACTCTTGGAAGAAAAAAAGATAGTCTCCCTCACACAGGAAGATAACCGTCATTGCTGACCTGACTTATTGGCGGTAGTTGTACGGGAATTAAAAATGAATCCTCTGTCTCTTTAATTTCTGTTATCTCTCCAGTTACTCCTTCTCTCTGATCGATTGAAGAAACGTTTGTTTTTACGAAAAAAACTGTTTTTTAGGAGGTTTATTTTGGGGAAAACCTTTTTTGTCATCAGAAGCTTTTTCTAAGAGATCATCTAGTACAGAACCAAAAAGAAAATCTCCCTGACAGGGAATAGCACAAAGTTTATTTTTTGAACCCGTGTCTCCGGCCCAACCTTTAAGCCAAATAGCCCGTCTGGCAGAATTAGAAAGTGCTGCTGACCTGGCTGACAACCTCAGAGCATCAGCTGAAGCATCTGAAATGAAATCGACTGCTTTTAAAATTGTAGGAAAAACACTAAGTAACTGGTCCCTCGAAGTCTTATCCTGAATATGGGTCTGTAGTTCCTGGAGCCAAAGCTTAAGAGATCTAGCCGTGGAAGTAGTGGCGATGTTAGGCTTAAAGGATTGTGTCGAAGATTCCCATACTTTTTTGAGATATAGCTCAGCCCTTTTATCCATAGGATCTTTTAAAACCCCCAGATCCTCGAATGGTAAAGCCGACTTTTTTTGCCATCTTAGCAATTGGGGCATCTATTTTGGGTGGTCTATCCCAACATGAAGATTCCCCTTTCTCAAAGGGATATTTCCTCTTTACTGCTCTAGGGATAAAAAAACTTTCTGTCCGTTTTTTTTCCATTCTTTTTGAATCAGATACTTAAGATTTTCATTTAAAGGGAAGACCCTAGACTTTCCTATGTCCAAGTCCCCGAACATAACATCCTGAATGGATCTTTTGTTCTTTTGAGTCTTCAATCCTCATCGTGGCCCTAATCGCTTTTAATAAGCAATCCGTATCCTCAGGGGAAGAAAAGAGGTTTACTAGAGGATTCTACATCAGAGGACGAATCTGAGGTATCTATAACTTCACCTTGTTCCTCCTCAGATGCCTCAGAGTCAGACAAGACACTAGCTGACTCCAGCCTGCCCCCTGAAGTGGGAGGAAAGGATCTTTTAAGTATCTTAAGTGAATCTGAAACTTCCGTTTTAACTATTTCTCTAATATTCTGTATAAGTGATGGGGATTCCTCCTCCATGACTCTATTTACGCAAGCTTGACAAAGAGGTTTAACCCAGGAAGGAGAAAGCTTTTTTTCTGCACACTGCACACTCTCTTCCTTTAGACTTAGAGGTAGCTTTTTTAGGTGTTTCTTTTGTAATCTAAAATAAAATACAAAGAAAAAAATTCCCTATTAAAATAAGGTGTTATAAGAAAAAAATCGGGGTATTCACCCCCTTACCCCCACCAGGAGTACCGTTCTTGTATCATGAACCTCCTGGGTCTCAGCGCGTTGCTGGCTATCTTCCTCCATGTTCCAGGAATATAGTAGCCAGTGAGCCTGTCCACACAGAAGCAGGCAACCAGGGGAAGGCTAGGATGGTCCCTGCAGGCTGGCTGGATATCCCCCCCCGACCACGCGCTCCACAGCTCAGCAAACTGAGCAAGTTGGGTCCCTGCCGGCGTTCTTCGGCGCCCTATCACGCTGCTATAGGCTCCGCCCCCCAACATCCTGAAGGTGACTTCCGGGCCTATGCGTTCCAAAGACCGGAAGTTGAATTAACAAACTTCCGGCCGCGCGCTAGTAAACGCACCTCTCCTCCCCTGCTTCTGTAACCACTGAAGCGGGAGAAGCCACAGAGCCCGGACCTCCCGAACACTGCCTGGAGGATCCGGCACGCCAGTACCTCCTCACAGAGGCACCGGGATGGCCTCTGAACACCAGCCCGACACAGTCCAGGACCCAGGGGAGAACCAGACTTCACTTACCACAGCGGCTCATAATAGAGACTTACGCTGAAACAGGTAACCCACCAATTAGAATGAAAAGGGGCCCTGCAGCCTGACACCGCTCTCCAAAAGAAAATCCTATCCATAGGACAGGAAACAGGAACTGGCATTACAGGGGCAGTATCCATATTTAAAGAGCTCTCCAATTGAAGTTCCTGTTTCCTGTCCTGATGGGAGGCGGTCTCTCAAGGGTGCTGTCATGGGCATAGGGGAAAATCGGTTCCATTCATCTGAATGAGGCGGGAAGCACATGGATTCTGTAAGCCTCATTCAGGTGAACTGAAATTAATTTCAGTCGCAGAAAATTCTGCAACAAGATCCGCGGAGTGTGAAGGCGCCCCAACTGTTTTAGCCACATTTAGGCCGCCTGCCCACATTGAGAAATATGTGCATTTTTTATGGTGCAGATTCCCATGTGGAAAACGCCCGCAGTGTATTACAGCACCAGCGACGTGTACGGGATCACACAAATCTCATGGACACTTAATGGATTTTTTTCTGTGTGGAAATGAACCTGCTGTGCGGATTCCAAAATCTGCAGCATGTCAGTTATGTTTGTGGTTGTAGCTGCGGAGTTCACCCTTTTCCAATGAAGAATAAGATCTGCAGCAAAACCGCATCAAATCAGGTGCGCAGGTGATCTTCGTAATCATGCTGCACCCGTTTTGGGGTCTTTTTAGATTTGTTGGACAGTTTTAGGGCTCATGCACACGACCGGTACGCATACACGGGCACCGGCCATGTGCAGCCTGCATCACGGACTCATTCACTTTAATGGGTCCGCAATCATGGAGATGCGGAGCGGAGGCACGGATCGGAACACCACGGAAGCTCTGCACTGGGCTTCCGTGGTGTTTCTGGCCGTGTCTCCGCACCGCAAAAAAGTAGCGCAAGCACTTCAAATGAACGGGTCCGCGATCCGCATGCGGCGGCCCCAATGTCAGTGCCCGTGCTGTGGACTGCAAATTATGGTCCACAGCACGGGCACTGAACGCACTCGTGTGCATGAGCCCTTAAGGTGTGGGAGAATTTTGTGGGCGTGGCTAGTTACTTTTAGACACTTTTTTTTAAGTATGAATTTGGTGAAAGATGAGTCTTATGTTTACTCCACCAGGGGCGGCGCGGTTCCGCTCTTCAGCTTTATGTGGGGCCGTGACATCTTCTTTTAGGGGTGTGTCTTTTCACAAACATGAAACGTGTAAATAGCTGCTTTTTTACTTAATATGAAACGTTAGCGCTTACGCCGTGAGCCACCCAACGAGTAGTGTAATTGCACATTATCCACCTGCGCCCTGATGACAGACGCCTCATTCATCACCTGCTGTGCGTCTCCTTATAGATACTATACAGAATAGTCACAGCTAATCCACTGCGCCAATCACGGATGAGAAATGACCCCCAGGGTTTGGCTTGCTCAGCGTTTTAGGTCATTTTACCTACGACCTACAGTGGGAGATCCAGCCGCGTTGCGTCTTTTTTTTTTTTTCCACAAATCTTTTTTCAACATGGAAAAAAAAAAAAAAGCAAGTGCTGCTTCCCATTGAAATGAATGGGAGGCTGTTTTGAGGCAGAAATGCACAAAAATCAGAACTAAAAAAAACTCCTCGTGAACTGCCCTTTCGACTGCTGTATGTGTTTTTGACGAGGATTTCTGGTGCGGAATCCGTGCCAAAATCCTCCATGTGAACCTAGCCTTACCATGCGGTGAGCGCCATGCTTCCTACGTTGATTACACTGGGCATTGAGCGACACTGAAGAGCGGTGAATCAGCGGAGCAGTAAGCATGAAATACTGAGCAGATAGGAGAATCAAGAACAAGCAGATCACTCACCTGGACCCATCCAAGATGGCCGCTCCGACTACCGCCACTAGCCCAAGACACTGCCTGCTGCACTGGGATTGGCCAGCATTGCTCATGTGACCAGTGCTGGCCAATCAGGAAGAAGTGTCCTGGACTACTGATGGACAGTCCGAGATACAGAGCCGCCATCTTGGATTAGGAGCCCGGGAATCAGTGGCGCTGCAGCTGAAAAGACGGGCAGCGGGTGTCATCTGTTCATCCCAAAGAGAATTTATTTTCTTGAATCAGGGGTCGCTTTAATAATTCCCACAGATTTTCATGAACATTTGCAGCTTTTGTTTTTTGCCTATAAAAATGCTGAAAAAAAAAGCACTAAAAACATCAAAATCACCAACATCAACCTAAACCATGATGCATTGCTGAATCGGTCACACGGACCCGACTTATCCCGGGGCCCCTCAAACCCACAATGTCCGTTACTGTGACATGGAAAATAGAGATTCCATCAAAAGAGATAAGAGGGAGCCCCACCGCTGGGACCCCGAGGGGCACGCCCAGACAGCTGTAACCCCGCGCTGTACTGGGGTGAAGGGGCCCTTCAGTCAACATACATGATATTCAAACCCTCTTGGCGGTTTTTGCGGTAATCGCACCAGATGAAAGTCTGTGGGAAACATGAAATACAGGCGGGCGCACAACTGTCCCTTTGCCATTTTTTTTGTCTCTTACGTTTTTTTTTTTTTTTCCTTTTTCACAAATCGCTGCGTGTTGCAACTTTTGGCGTTTTCCGATCTCCTCTTTAGGGGAAAGCAGTATAAAAATGGCAAACACTGATTTTGCAAAAGAAAAAAAAAACACCACCATATAGAGTACGGAAAATACTGCGTGGCTTCTGCAGCATTTTTTCAGTGTGTAGCGGTCTGAGAGGATGAGTGGCCACAGCGACCGTCTGCCATGCACACAGACCACGGTTTAGCAGTACCAGAGGCTCTCATGTGGCCCGCACAAAAAATTCTGATAAGTTTTTAAATTCCATTTTTATCATTTACTTTCTTCTTCCTCCCACAAATGATAGAGGCTTAGAGGAGAGATTAACACAAATCAGTGATAAAATTGCTAATTACAGTTATAATGACTTCCTCACGGGTTTCCCTCAGGAGCAGCACTCACATGGACCTCCTCACAGGTTTTCCTCTGGAGCGGCGCTCCTCCTGATACTGAGGCTTCAGTCAGCTGCCGATTTTGATAAGGAAAGCTTTCTCAGCCAATCCCGTCTTCTCATTGATGGCGGGAGGAAATGTCATTGGTTGCTGAGCTGTCAGTCACTTGGCTGCGCTGTAAGGGCCAATGAGATGGAAGTCCCGCCTGTGCTGTTCGGCTGAGTGACAGGAAGACTGACCAATAGCAGCGACTCCTGCTGGTGACCGGATTCTTTTCAGATGGTTTCTTAGTCTTCTGTGGAGAGACGTGAGGGCCGCGGTCTCGTCATGTGAGCCATAGAGCCGAGTGGTGCGTTATATGTGCCTCTGAGCCAGAGTGAACCAACCATTACTGATATCTGTTCCTGGGAAAGCTGGGTGACAGTCAGAGTAGTCCAGCAGAGTAGTCACCCAGAGAGCACAGTGCAACTTTCCACAATGTTTTTGTATAGGTTGGAGCCAAAATATTGTATGTTTACAGGGAGGATTGTGGATCAGAATTGCTGCTTAAAAAATAAAAAACATAAGCCCCCCCCCAGATCAGGACCCCTTTTCATATTGGGGTGAAAGGGGTTAATAAGACTTTGGCGCTGCGGGTCCCCGTATGGGGTGTGATGTGCGGTTTGTTTTTGGTTTAGTCCCTGCACCCTGTCTGCACGTATGAAAGGCGCCCTGGGGCCCAAAACCCCTTTAACCTGAGCGTCCCATTGATTTTAATGGATTACTTGACGTGACCGGTATTACTGCGGTTTACACATGGAAACCACGGCCGATGGCCACGTGCAGATTGATAGAATATTGTCACAAAATGGGATCATGTGATTTCTTTTTTTTTTCACGCCATAGACTGGCATAGCGCCTGTAGTAAATGACCCCCTCTGTGTGCCTTGTGGCCGATGGGAAGGAGTCTGTTCCGGAACTCCTGAATCTGTGACTATCACCCGGGTGAAAGTCGCCCCCGAGCCAAGTCTTAATGTAAGGACTACAGTCGCCATCTTCTTTCACACTTTTAACCCCTTACTGACGCAGCCAGGAAGAGTAACCATGAGGGCACCACGGGCGAGTAATGCAGAGCGTTGAACTGACGTGCAAAGTGAAGTCACAGCCGCGTACAGAATAAACCTGCCCAAAAAAAAGTGCATCAGTCAGCAGGACCAACCCCATTAAACTGACATAGTGCCTGGTAGGGTTGATTCTGTTCACTAGAACAATACCTGGATGGTGAAAATCTGTTTTGCTATAAGAGTGTAAACAGAGTTTTCTTCTATATGTAAATTAGGGCTTCGGTGCACCTCAGCTTCTCCTCAGTGCACCTCATGTCCTTCCCACCTTAGCTCCTTGGTGAACCTCTGCTCTTACACACCTTAGCTCCTTGGTGCACCTCAGCTTCTCAGTGCACTTAAGTGCCTCCCCGCCTTATCCCCTTGGTGCACCGCTACTCTTACCCACCTTAGCTCCTCAGTGCACCTTATGTTCTTTCCACATTAGCTCCTCGGTGCACCTCCACCCTTACATACCTTAGCTCCTTGGTGCACCTCTACTCTTAGGTCTCGTCCACATTTCCATGTCAGTGACACGTCCGTGAAAAAAAGAGTAGGTGTTTCATCCGTGAAGGGTCCGTGTGTCTGTTTTTACCATCTGTGTGTGGCGCACACCACCAGCAAGATGCTATAGGGCCAGTCAAGGGAATGGGGGGCATGGAAAATGGAAGAGCTGAGGTGCACCAGGGGGCTAGGGACCACCCGTTGGTGCACCGAAATCCCAATCCACTGATTCACTGATACGGAAAAATGGATTTTCATCATCCAGATATCTGAGTCAACCCTATCAGACAGAATGGATGATTTAATAGGGTTGATCCTGACAACAGATCCTCTTTAAAACCTAACCAAAAAGCCAGGCTAATGTATAGGTGAGTGCTCAAGAGTGGTGGAAGTGCACCCCTCCACTAATCTGCTCATAGAGAACGCAGCGACCGGCGTCCAGAACCTGCTCCTCCATTACTGATTCACCTGATGGTTTGTAGATGTGGGGCTCTATCACAGTACTGTTGAAGGGGTAGTGATATGGACCCATTACTTAAAATAGGATGTCCCTTGTTTAGGTATACACGGGGTTAACATTTAACCCTGCCTTTCTCAGTTGGTGCTTCTTTATAATTGCCGTCACAATCATCCCATTTATTGGGGTTAGTTATCCAATGTGTAAAACTCAACCCAATGCCCGGGCCCCTCATATAGATTGGACTTGCCCCCCCATGCCCGGGCCCCTCATATAGATTGGACTTGCCCGCCCCCCCCCCCCCCGCCCATGCCCGGGCCCCTCATATAGATTGGACTTGCCCCCCCGCCCCCCATGCCCGGGCCCTCATATAGATTGGACTTGCGCCCCCCATGCCCGGGCCCCTCATATAGATTGGACTTGCCCCCCCCCCCATGCCCGGGCCCCTCATATAGATTGGACTTGCCCCCCATGCCCGGGCCCCTGATATAGATTGGACTTGCCCCCCCCCCCATGCCCGGGCCCCTCATATAGATTGGACTTGCCCCCCCCATGCCCGGGCCCCTCATATAGATTGGACTTGCCCCCCATGCCCGGGCCCCTCATATAGATTGGACTTGCCCCGCTCCCAGCACCCACGTTGCTCCGCGCTCCCCGAATGGGCCATCGCTAGGGTGGCTCGTCCCCGTCACGGCATGCTGTTGGTTACCCCTAGCACCCAGCATTTGGATTAAATTTTTTTTCAAATATTCCCTTTGCTGGAGCCGTACAACATACTGTACACAAAAGCCTATGGCGTCAAATCCACAGCATGTCAGCGACGTCTGGACGTGGTCTTCACCTCCTTGTGCTTGAGGTCCCCAGACCTAGTGACTTACAGATAATACAATGTGGAGGAAAGCAGACCGTACACCATTACTGAGGCCTATTTATTCTCAGATTGGTGGGGTCCTGGCAGCCGGACCCCCCGATCAGATAGTGATGGCTATTTATACAATATTCATGTTCACGTGTGACACCATTTCAGCTGCACCAAGGAAAATGGCGTCCACGTGTGACAGGCCGGATCCGTGCTGGATATAACCCTACAAGATGTGTTATAGATGTGACAAACACGGACATTACACGTGACGACCCGTGTGCTCAGATGTGACCCCACGAAAGCTAGTAGGGTGATCGCTAAATAGATCCCATCTGACCCCCAATGGTGCAGGAGAGCGGCCCCTGGTGACACCCCTCCCACCTGACCACTTGACATGCCACCGGGCATCTGCAATATACAATGAATAGTTTCAGTTCTGGGCAGATTGCCACTTTGAATCAGCCAGCGCGATGCCAAGTGACTCATCCGCCATGCAGGACCCTGGCATTCAGCATTTCAGGCTTCAGATGAAATTTTTAGTTTGCGTTTCACCCAATCAGACGAAGCCCTCAGTGAAGTCAGCAGTTATAATGTCTGCAGAGTTTATCAAAGGCAGAAGGTGAAGACGTCTTTGCGGAGGTGATTACGAGTGTGGGACAGGTGCAGCCACAGGATGAAAATTGCATGGTGGCAAACCTGATGGGAGGAGGTCTGCGGTGCTGTATCTGCACTGGGTGGCCTTCGACCTGCATGTGTCCTATAGGCATGTACTGGGATGTGCACCCTCTGTACCCTCTATAGACCTCTTCATTGCAGATGCTCCCTATAGACGGGCCTATCCATATTCTGTGGGAGCTAATCATGTCTCCACATCGCTGTAAAGTCCTGCCCTAAAATTCTTGTCATATGGTTCAGTTCCTGGGAATTGGCCCATAACACAGAGGGGCAGATTTACTCATCCTGGAGACTATGTATATAGTATATACTATGACAGTGGGGTTCACGTACTAACGCTCTGCACCAAATAATTGCATACTGTAGTTATAAATCTTTGACGCAATGTCCATTTTTGCAACTTTTTAGATTTTTCCAACACTCCTGCTGCTTTTCTGAAAAGTGACCAGGAGGAGGTGGGCTGCGGGTGCCGGAAAATGCCACCAGAGATGTACCGCAGCTCCTGACATTTATTACATGCAGAGCCTCTCCTAATAAATTGGTCGGATCTTCCGCTAGCAGGGATTTTACGAATACCGGCGTCTGAAAAGCTGTTCTTTAGTTAAAGAAGGACAGTATTTTGTGGATCTGCAGTTTTTAGAGAGCAAAACGGGTACGGTCGTGTGCATGAGGCCTTACATTGACATTACTTTATATTTTATAGTGGCGGTTTTTCTGTTGGGTGCTATTCACTTGCAGCGGAAGTAACGGCTTGGGTTTGTGCCGTGGCTTTTAAAGTAGTTGCAGGTGAAAGACGTCTGCATCCATTCCGCGGTCCTGCAAAAACATAGAACATGTTCTGGTCCTTATCACGGAGAAGGATAGGACCGGTCTATTGATCGCCGGACACTCCGCACAATGCAGAGCGCACACAGCCAGTATCCGTGTTTTGCAGATCAGCAATATGAGGACCACAACATGGTACGATTATGTGCATGAGGCCTTCGCTAGGGAGGCTCGTTTCCATCGCGGCCTGCTATTGGCTGTTATGTCCATATTCCGCACCCCCCGGGCGCCGGGGAGATGCAGTGGCGGCCGTACGGGCAGCAGAAGCAACACAGGGGGCCAGGGAGCAGATCTGAGTACAATCTGTGTGGGGGCATTATTGGATTTGGATAACCGCTTTAATAGGTCAAGTGGTAATTATACATGTCAAGAATATTTCCAGACAGATCAGTTGTCACTTCCTTCCCCCTCATAAAATGTATTAGAAGGGGGCGACACTGAGCGCAGTGGAAAGTCTCTGCTACAATAATGTGAAATCCCAAGGCATGATGGGAGAGACATGGATGAGTCTGTTAATAGTGACAGAAATAGATACAATGTATAAAGTGCAATAATCACACACAGTGCACTGCAACAATGTATCCGCCACCTGTTCTCTTACACATGGCTGCATGGTTACCTAGGAAACCAGTCAATATGTAGGAAGGGGCTCACTCGGAGTCTATTCTAATGTAATTATTCTGTAGAGAATAAACATAAGGTTTCCTCTGTACCGGGCGCTGTGTATCTGCTGCAGGATGTGCTGAATCCATCTCTGTGCCAGCTAAGAGGTTGTGCAGCAGCTGAGGCACAGTCTGCACTGAATGACCAGGAACTATAGGAATGCAGCTGTAGATGACAGCGAAGAGGTGATGCAGCAGCTGAAGCGCAGCCTCCATGATGAGTTAGAGGGGGAGGTTGATAATCGTACACTGCCTCCCACCCTCGCTCGGCTGCACCTGCTCCAGGCTCCCTCCTCCTCCTTCTGCAGTTTGTGTCGGAGGACAAATATCCCCTCAGCTCCGGAGCTCTCTTTAAGGAGCAGCAGCTGCTGTCTGTTTTCAGAGCATCGTGCACTAGCGCCCGAGGAAGATACCGGAGACCTGGTGCTGAGAGCCCATCAGACCGCAGCTACAGGGCCGGGTGTAATTGAGATTATTCCCATCATTATCAGCCTGAGCCGGCCGAGGAGGAGGAGTGAGGGGGATGATGAGCAGACACCGGGGAGGGGGCTGCAACCATGGACCCGCTGCCTGGAGCGCTGCAAATCTGAGCTCTCACTGAGGGGTGAGCAAATAACAGGGGTCGTGGGTGAGCTGGGCGTGCAGAAGCAATGGAGGCTGTCCTGGGTGCCTGGGAGGAGTAGAAGATATAGCCGCTGCCAGAGAATACAGGGTCTGACGGGTGAGAGGAGGATCTAGGGGTGCTCTGGTTGTGCAAGAGGAAAAGGGGTAACCTGGGGGCTCAGAAGAAACAAGGGGTGAGGCCATGGGGCTGCGCTGGGTGAAGAGAGGAAACAGGTGTCTGATCTGCATCTGACTAGAGCAGAAATATTCTGGGGTATCCCAAGTAATGGTCCAGAGTCAGCGGAGGAATTGGGGGTACACTAGACAAGCCGGGAGTTTGGGGTTTATCCTGGGTGAGCAAAATAAATACTAGGGTAATGAAATAATGACATGGCAGGGTGCCAGGAGGAGAGCAGGGCAATACTGGGGGCAGGGGGTACATGTGGTCATTGGATAGAATGAGGTAAGGGAAGGGGTTAATAAGGAAAACAAAGCCTTCTTGGGAGGTAGCGGTGAGGACTCAGAACTCTGTCTCCAGGCTGAGCAGGAGGGTTCAGAGGGGGGAGCCCAGACTGAGTCAGGCTGTCACCGGGAGACGGTGAATGTGTGACTTGTGCCCAGTCCAGGACCTTTACTTACTGCGTCTGGTGTGAGAAGTACTGGGAGGAATTGGGGTCCCCCTGATAGAGGGTGACAGTCAGGTGTGCAGTCTGAGTAGGAGAGGAACGGGGGATTTGGCAGAGTGCTGGGGCTGGCTGGGCAGGGAGTCAAGGCTCGATACTTGGCATATAGCTGGGGGCAGGGTATTGTGGCTGAGTGGTGCGCCCTTATTTATTACAGTGAGGCAGCACAAGAAAGAAGTGCACACCCTAGGGTGATCCTCTGGAGACATAGCGACCCCGGGCTGAAGAATCAGAAAATACTCCTCTGTGGCAGCATTGAAAAGAACAGTAATCTCTTGGTGAGAAGTGACGGGGCCCCGGATAGCAGGAGGTAAACAATCCCTGCCCGAACAAGCCAAAGGAGCCTGAGGGGTCAGTCTGGTCCTCTACGTGAGCCGGAGGAGCTGTACTAATAGGATATAAGGACCTCTCATCTGAGGCTGACTGGAATGGGCGATGAAGGAGAGACTGTATAAATGAGCAAAAGACTTGAAAATCTGTAAACCTGACATTGAAGCCGGACCCCTGGACCAATGGATGACATTTTCTCAATGCTCATCAGCTTTAGGGCACCAGCACTGTAACCTTCCTATCACTGGACTGGCCCCCATGATCTAGGAGGATGAGAAAGCTCAGACGGTTTGTCCACATGGTCCTGTTCTGCCCGCTTTCCAAGGGTCTCCAGGTAAGTCGCAGTAATACCTGTAATACGTATTAGTGACTTCTGATCATGTCCGTACCCTCCTTACAGGGCGCAGGTTATTTGCTTTTAGCAGAGGTGTTCTGCCACCTGCTTGGATGGGGCTTTATATATCAGCCAGAAATTCTTGGTCATGGAGGGCAGTGGATGACAGGCCATCCAAAGTAATATACATCCCATGTATATCTGTGCACTGGGTCTGATAACCCTCACCAGTGACCCCAGTGCCAAGTCCGATTTGTTGATCGCTCTGCTGGTGGCGTGGATTCTATATTACAATGACATTTTTCTTTACTCCATAGCCTGTGGTGATCTCTGCCTTGTTCTTAAGGGGTTAAGAGAAGCAAATTGAACTGTAGTTACATTCAATATCCTCTTCATTAATAATAAAATCACAGGCAGATATTAATGCACTTTCAGCTCAGGGTCCCCGGGGGAGAGTTGAAGACCATGGTTAGTTAAGATCATTGGTTACCTGGCATTGTGTCTTGTATCACTGTCGGCTTAGCTTCTTTTTTATACTGTGCACCCATATAGAGGAGCCCATATAGAGGAGCCCATACAGAGGAGCCTATACAGAGGAGCCCATATAGAGGAGCCCATATAGAGGAGCCCATACAGAGGAGCCCATACAGAGGAGCCCATATAGAGGAGCCTATATAGAGGAGCCCATACAGAGGAGCCCATACAGAGGAGCCCATATAGAGGAGCCCATATAGAGGAGCCCATACAGAGGAGCCCATACAGAGGAGCCCATATAGAGGAGCCCAACAGGGGCCCATATAGAGGAGCCCATAGGGAGCCTATATAGAGGAGCCCATACAGAGGAGCCCATACAGAGGAGCCCATACAGAGGAGCCCATACAGAGGAGCCCATATAGAGGAGCCCATACAGAGGAGCCAATATAGGAGGAGCCCATACAGAGGAGCCTATATAGAGGAGCCCATACAGAGGAGCCTATATAGAGGAGCCCATACAGAGGAGCCCATACAGAGGAGCCCATATAGAGGAGCCCATACAGAGGAGCCCATATAGAGGAGCCCATATAGAGGAGCCCATACAGAGGAGCCCATATAGAGGAGCCCATATAGAGGAGCCCATATAGAGGTTTGTTTGCACACAGGCCCCCCATATGCGAATCTCATGTCCTAGTTCAGTCGACCTTATCTAGAGATGGGAACCTTTGTGTCTTAGTTAGATGGTATATTCACCAAATATAAGTATATAAGGGAATATGCACACAGAAGTGTAGTTTATGCAAATTTTCTGTGCATCTTGCTTTATCTCCCCACCAAATCTGCACCAAAATCTGCCTGTGTCACAGACGTAGATCTTTCCCTTTGCATTGCACTGAAATCTGCACTGAAAATCTGTATAAATTGTTCACATGCCGCAGACTTCAAAATCCTCACCGCCGGTCAGTTTCCTCGTGTGATTAAGGCTGCGCTCACACCTCCGTTTAGGAGTCAGGCAGGCAGAAAACTGTTGCATGCCACGCTTTTTGTCCAGCCGAAACCCGACATGTATGCCAGAAATTGGCCGGATCACCGCCGGACCCCAATGCTGTCAGTGGGGATCTGGAACAGCCCGCCGGATGTCAGAACGGAGATGTGAAGGGAGCCCAGATTGTGCATGAGATTTGGAAAGTATTTCTTCACGCTCCAGCTCCGCACCTCCATCATCAGGGGCTTTATAGAACCTAACATATACTCAAGTGATTAAACTCTTCCTAAATTCCTAGGAAAGGGAATAAGCAACAAGTGTTCTACTGATTGCACCCACAACTCTGAGCACAGGCCTGCCATCCTTAGGCCCCATTCACACGACCGTATGTACATTTCCACATCTTATTCGCATTTTTGCAGATAAGATGTGGAACCATATGGACCCATTCATTATTCCATAGGAGAAAAAAAATGTGGAATGCACACCGTGTACATTCTGCATCCCGTATCTCACGGAAGTTCTCCCGCAAAAAAAAGGAAACATGTCCTATACTTGGCTGCAAAATAACGTCCGTAGCCCCATTAAAGTCAATGGGTCCGCAAAAATGCCGAACACTACGGAAGACTTTCCGTATGTCTTCCGTTGCGTTTTTATACGGATCACGGAATACATACGTCGTGTGAATGGGGCCTAAGGGTCACCCTTCTTATGGGAAAGGGGGCGAGCAGATATCAAGCCTGAGACGGGGGGATTTTCAGTTTTTCCCTGGGGTCTGCTTTCCTCTGAGTTCACTCTGCACCCAACAGTTCATCCACAGGAGACATGGTGGACAAGCATGCAGGGGATTTGCTATAGGCAGGTTGATTGGTTGTAAGCTCAGTATGAACGGATGCCTAGCTTCACTTCAGGAATCTCTGTGACGCCTCTTAGCGTCCCGCTCTTCTGCATGGTCGTACTGTACAATGCGTGTCCTGGACGCCTGTGGTTTTATTCTGTCGTAGTACACGCAAGGTCTTATTGATGGCCAAAACCTGGGCCCTTCACAGTCTGATGTGTGGGTTATTCAGCTCTGTCCACCTTTTGTGGGCCAAAGAAGGACACCCAGAGAGTGAAGGTACCCTGTAATTACACGGTGGTCGTGGCTGACATCGCTGAGTGAATGGCTGATTTCCCTCCAGGATTGTCTGGAGATGGCCATAGGGATATGTTATGTCCCCCCCACGTGTCTCTGGCGACATTTCCACCCCGTACATCTGAGCTTGTTTCAGCATCATGTGGAAAGATTTTTACAAACCCGTTCCTCCACGTGTGAACATACCCCATACCCAGTGTCTCTTTTGTGTTATTTCAGCAGGTTCCACTTATCGGCACCAAAGATACTCGGAAGAATTCTATTTTTATGTCCAATCTGGTGGGAGATTTACTAAGCATAGTACATACGTGACATGAGCCTGGTTTATGAGTTTTAGACAATTATTGTGCCTCAGAGTTCAGAGGAGTCTTAAAGGCAGCCTTATCCAGAGCAGGAGGAGCAGAGCAGATGTAGATGAAGGGAAAAGCAGCAGTAAAACTTATTTATTCATTTAGGCCTCTTTCTGTGGACGACCAAGTCGCTGATTTACAGCCTTCTCTGCATGCTTACTAATCCAAGATGTCCTTCACTGAGTGGGACCGGATCTGCTCAGCTCCTCCTGCTCTATAACACACTGCCTGCAGATTACACGGTGACAGGTTCTCCTTATATATAATCTGCTCAGCTCCTCCTGGTCTATAACACACTGCCTGCAGATTACATGGTGACAGGTTCTCCTTATATACAATCTGCTCAGCTCCTCCTGCTCTATAACACACTGCCTGCAGATTACATGGTGACAGGTTCTCTTTATATATAATCTGCTCAGCTCCTCCTGCTCTATAACACACTGCCTGCAGATTACACGGTGACAGGTTCTCTTTATATATAATCTGCTCAGCTCCTCCTGCTCTATAACACACTGCCTGCAGATTACACGGTGACAGGTTCTCTTTATATATAATCTGCTCTGCTCCTCCTGGTCTATAACACACTGCCTGCAGATTACATGGTGACAGGTTCTCTTTATATATTAATCCTGCTCAGCTCCTCCTGCTCTATAACACACTGCCTGCAGATTACATGGTGACAAATTCTCTTTATATATAATCTGCTCAGCTCCTCCTGCTCTATAACACACTGCCTGCAGATTACATGGTGACAGGTTCTCTTTAATTATAATCTTGCTCAGTCTTCCTCCTGCTCTTATAACACACTGCCTGCAGATTACATGGTGACAGGTTCTCTTATATATAATCTGCTCTGCTCCTCCTGCTCTATAACACACTGCCTGCAGATTACACGGTGACAGGTTCTCTTTATATATAATCTGCTCAGCTCCTCCTGCTCTATAAACACACTGCCGTGCAGATTACATGGTGACAGGTTCTCTTTATATATAATCTGCTCAGCTCCTCCTGCTCTATAACACACTGCCTGCAGATTTACATGGTGACAGGTTCTCTTTATATATAATCTGCTCTGCTCCTCCTGCTCTATAACACACTGCCTGCAGATTACATGGTGACAAATTCTCTTTATATATAATCTGCTCAGCTCCTCCTGCTCTATAACACACTGCCTGCAGATTACATGGTGACAGGTTCTCTTTATATATAATCTGCTCAGCTCCTCCTGCTTCTATAACACTCTGCCTGCAGATACATGGTGCAGGTTCTCTTATATATAATCTGCTCCGCTCCTCCTGCCTCTATAAACACACTGCCTGCAGATTAACATGGTGACAGGTTCTCTTTATATATAATCTGCTCAGCTCCTCCTGCTCTATAACACACTGCCTGCAGATTACATGGTGACAGGTCTCTTTTATATATAATCTGCTCCGCTCTCCTCCTGCTCTTAACACACTGCCTGCAGATTACATGGTGACAGGTTCTCTTTATATATAATCTGCTCAGCTCTTCCTGCTCTATAACACACTGCCTGCAGATTACATGGTGACAGGTTCTCTTTATATATAATCTGCTCCGGCTCCTCCTGCTCTATAACACACTGCTGCAGATACATGGTGACAGGTTTCTCTTTATATATAATCTGCTCAGCTCCTCCTGCTCTATTAACACACTGCCTGCAGATTACATGGTGACAGGTTCTCTTATATATAATCTGCTCAGCTCCTCCTGCTCTATAACACACTGCCTGCAGATTACATGGTGACAGGTTCTCTTTATATTATAATCTGCTCAGCTCCTCCTGCTTCTATAACACACTGCCTGCAGATTACATTGGTGACAGGTTCTCTTTATATATAATCTGCTCAGCTCCTTCCTGCTCTATAACACACTGCCTGCAGATTACACGGTGACAGGTTCTCTTTATATATAATCTGCTCAGCTCCTCCTGCTCTGTAACACTCTGCCTGCAGATTACATGGTGACATGTTCTCTTTATATATAATCTGCTCCGCTCCTCCTGCTCTATAACACACTGCCTGCAGATTACACGGTGGACAGGTTCTCTTTATATATAATCTGCTCCGCTCCTCCTGCTCTATAACACACTGCCTGCAGATTACACGTGACAGGTTCTCTTTATATATAATCTGCTCAGCTCCTCCTGCTCTATAACACACTGCCTTGCAGATTACATGGTGACAGGTTCTCTTTATATATAATCTGCCTCCGCTCCTCCTGCTCTATAACACACTGCCTGCAGATTACACGGTGACAGGTTCTCTTTATATATAATCTGCTCAGCTCCTCCTGCTCTATAACACACTGCCTGCAGATTACATGGTGACAGGTTCTCTTTATATATAATCTGCTCAGCTCCTCCTGCTCTATAACACACTGCCTGCAGATTACATGGTGACAGGTTCTCTTTATATATAATGTGCTCAGCTCCTCCTGCTCTATAACACACTGCCTGCAGATTACATGGTGACAGGTTCTCTTATATATAATCTGCTCAGCTCCTCCTGCTCTATAACACACTGCCTGCAGATTACATGGTGACAGGTTCTCTTTATATATAATCTGCTCAGCTCCTCCTGCTCTATAACACACTGCCTGCAGATTACACGGTGACAGGTTATCCTTTATATATAATCTGCTCAGCTCCTCCTGCTCTATAACACACTGCCTGCAGATTACATGGTGACAGGTTCTCTTTATATATAATCCGCTCAGATCCTCCTGCTCTATAACACTCTGCCTGCAGATTACATGGTGACAGGTTCTCTTTATATATAATCTGCTCCGCTCCTCCTGCTCTATAACACACTACCTGCAGATTACATGGTGACAGGTTCTCTTTATATATAATCTGCTCTGCTCAGCTCCTCCTGCTCTATAACACACTCTTCCTGCAGATTACACGGTGACAGGTTCTCTTTATATATAATGTGCTCAGCTCCTCCTGCTCTATATAACACTCTTCCTGCAGATTACACGGTGACAGGTTCTCTTTATATATAATGTGCTCAGCTCCTCCTGCTCTATATAACACTCTCCCTGCAGATTACACTGCATTTTCCTGGTGACAGGAGTGTAAATGTCGGTCGGTGTTAATAAATCTCCCCTAATGTCTTCCTGAATCTCTCGTCTTGTCTCCCGCGGCCTCCGTTTCTCTCGTCACATTTTATATGACGATGATCAAGTAAATGTCACGGACGTTGAGGTCCAAATGTCAGGTAGTTGTTCCTGAGTCCGCTGGGAGTCCTGCCTGGTACAAGTAGAAGCGTCCTCTGTGCTGAACTTTTATTTATTGCAGAGAATTAGTGGAGAGTTGGTTCCCCTTGTGGTGACAGCCTCGTCCCTCGTCGGTAGGACTCGCTGTGATTTCCCGGTGGTTTTCTCTGGACCAGATAGTTGTTCCTTAGAGAGTCTGCACCTGATGGACACCTCAGTATATGGCGGGGTTATTATCAGACGCCCATCTGCATCCACCTATAGGATATGGGACGGTGATTACTTTGGCGGTTAGTTTGCCCCATTTATGAGTCAATGATATGGGATGGATGTAGCCGTTCTCGCAGGGAGCTCGTCACTCTGCAGATGGTCGCAGCCAGCCTCTGCAGAAGGAATGATACAATGTATTCAGTTGTCCTCTTCTCTTTACAAAATGTATGAAGCCTTCTTTTGTCTGAAAAAGGGTTAAACGGCGGCTCGACTGTCTGCCGTGTGGTTGTGCCGGCAGCTAACGTATCTACCATGCATCAAGTTTCCTATCACCTTGTCATCGTGTGTAAGGGTATCCACCAACAGCGGGGTCAGGCGGCACACAAGGCCAGTCACTCAGCGGCTGCACGGTGCGGGGCCAGGAAGCCGCTGTCTCCGATATAGGGTTACCTTCCGCTTGTCTCTGTCATGGTGAGTGTCTTAAAGTGACCCCTTGTGAACGCGAGCTCACCTGCCGAGTGAGGTTTTATGGGGTGTATATATCAAAAAGTGCCGCACTGAAGTGGAAGGGATGGGCGTGCTCCGCTATCTGTCTTTAGGTCTCTTGGGGGGGCATCCCTCTTCCTCATGGGTGGTGTCTATGTCCGGGGCCCTCCGTCTGGGCGGCAGACAAGAATGGCAGAGCACAATGCTGCTCTTCCATGTCACAGGGGATGGCAGGAGAAGTGCTGCCGCCAGGTGCCCATGGGTGGCTCTTGGTGGGGTGAAGCACGGCACCTTAACTTTTCTACCTTTTTTGCAGGATATACGGATGCAGACAGCACACGGTGAGCTGTCTGCATTGTTTTGCAACCCCGCAAATGAATTGGTCCATATTCTATCCGCAAAAAATGTGGATCAGAGCAAAAATATGGTCGTGTGAATGGGGCCTTACAGGGCATCTGTCAGCAGTTCTGTCCCTATGACACTGGTGACCATGCGCACCCGGCAGCTGAAGGAATCTGTGTTGGTCCCATGTTCATATGTCCCCGCCTTTCTGAGAAAAATGATGTTTTAATATATGCAAATGAACCTCTAGGAGCAACAGGGGTGTTACCATTGCACCTAGAGGCTCAGCTCTCTTTGCATCTGCCGTGTCTGTAGGAGAAGTCAGGGCCAGGGAGGTGTGATAAGATTTATACTGCCTGGTCCTGTCAATCAGTGCAGGGGGCGCGGCAGATGCAGAGAGGGCAGATCTTCCATGTGTAATGGTAACGCCCCCGTTGCTCCTAGAGGCTTATTTGCATATATTAAAACATCCTTTTTCTCAGCAATGCGGGCACATATGAACATGGGACCAACACAGATGTCTTCAGCTGCCGGGTGCACATGTAACAGGTCGGCCAGTGTCATAGGGACAGAACTGCTGACAGATGCCCTGTAAAGAGGTTGGCCCTTATTGCTAGGATATACCATCAGGGAGTGGAGGAGAGCGCACCGCGTATGTTCACTCTCTGTTCTCTGCTGTGGATGTTCCATAAATAGCCAAGCTAGCGCGTTCCATAGCGGTGAGTGGGGAGCGCACCACACATGTACGGCCACCTCTCCAGTCACCACTATGGGACTGCTGGATATACCTGAGCCAGAGCTCCTGTGGTGGTGAACATTTATTAAAGGGGTTGTCCAGTTTCGTGATATCGATGACGTATCCTCATCTCTATCTGGATGGCTTGTACTGCGTTCGTCTGATCACAGCGGGATTACAGGGTGTCAGACCCCCTGCCGATCAGCTAGTGGTGACCTGTCCTGACAACCCCCAAGTCCTACATGTGCAGTGATAATACTTTAAGTATATGTTCACATGTCTGCTATAGGCAGAGGGTGGCCCCTCACGATCATTTCCTCCGGTGGGCCTAAGGAACTTTAGTCCGACATCAGAGGATCAAATGCAGAGACCTGAATATGGGGGAGTTTCTGAGCATGTGTGTCCACCAGAACTCAGCTCATGAGGTGGCACGTCACTGTATACTGTGAACACCAGGGGGTGCCATACTATGTAAGTACATGACCACCAGGGGGCGCCATACTATGTGAGTACATGAGCACCAGGGGGAGCCATACTATGTAAGTAACTGATCACCAGGGGGTGCCATACTATGTAAGTTACTGAACACCAGGTGGAGCCATACTATGTAAGTAACTGACCACCAGGGGGTGCCATACTAAGTAAGTAACTGACCACCAGGTGGAGCCATACTAAGTAAGTAACTGACCACCAGGTGGAGCCATACTAAGTAAGTAACTGACCACCAGGGGGCGCCATACTATGTAAGTAACTGATCACCAGGGGGAGCCATACTATGTAAGTAACTGATCACCAGGTGGAGCCATATTATGTAAGTAACTGATCACCAGGTGGAGCCATATTATGTAAGTAACTGATCACCAGGGGGAGCCATACTATGTAAGTAGCTGACCACCAGGGGGAGCCATACTATGTAAGTAGCTGACCACCAGGGGGAGCCATACTATGTAAGTAACTGAACACCAGGGGGAGCCATACTATGTAAGTAACTGATCACCAGGGGGAGCCATACTATGTAAGTAACTGAACACCAGGTGGAGTCATACTATGTAAGTAAATGACCACCAGGGGGCGCCATACTATGTAAGTAACTGATCACCAGGTGGAGCCGTACTATGTAAGTAACTGATCACCAGGTGGAGCCATACTAAGTAAGTAACTGACCACCAGGGGGCGCCATACTATGTAAGTAACTGATCACCAGGGGGAGCCATACTATGTAAGTAACTGATCACCAGGTGGAGCCATATTATGTAAGTAACTGATCACCAGGTGGAGCCATATTATGTAAGTAACTGATCACCAGGGGGAGCCATACTATGTAAGTAGCTGACCACCAGGGGAGCCATACTATGTAAGTAACTGAACACCAGGGGAGCCATACTATGTAAGTAACTGATCACCAGGGGGAGCCATACTATGTAAGTAACTGAACACCAGGTGGAGTCATACTATGTAAGTAAATGACCACCAGGGGGCGCCATACTATGTAAGTAACTGATCACCAGGTGGAGCCGTACTATGTAAGTAACTGATCACCAGGTGGAGCCATACTAAGTAAGTAACTGACCACCAGGGGGCGCCATACTATGTAAGTTACTGAACACCAGGGGGCGCCATACTATGTGAGTACATGAGCACCAGGGGGAGCCATACTATGTAAGTAACTGATCACCAGGTGGAGCCATACTATGTAAGTAACTGACCACCAGGGGGCGCCATACTATGTAAGTAACTGATCACCAGGTGGAGCCGTACTATGTAAGTAACTGATCACCAGGTGAAGCCATACTATGTAAGTAACTGATCACCAGGGGGAGACATACTATGTAAGTAACTGATCACCAGGTGGAGCCATACTATGTAAGTACCTGAACACCAGGTGGAGCCATACTATGTAAGTAGCTGACCACCAGGGGGAGCCATACTATGTAAGTAACTGATCACCAGGGGGAGCCATACTATGTAAGTAGCTGACCACCAGGGGGAGCCATACTATGTAAGTAACTGAACACCAGGGGGAGCCATACTATGTAAGTAACTGATCACCAGGTGGAGCCATACTATGTAAGTAACTGATCACCAGGTGGAGCCGTACTATGTAAGTAACTGATCACCAGGTGGAGCCATACTAAGTAAGTAACTGACCACCAGGGGGCGGCCATACTATGTAAGTTACTGAACCACCAGGGGGCGCCATACTATGTGAGTACATGAGCACCAGGGGGAGCCATACTATGTAAGTAACTGATCACCAGGTGGAGCCATACTATGTAAGTAACTGACCACCAGGGGGCGCCATACTATGTAAGTAACTGATCACCAGGTGGAGCCGTACTATGTAAGTAACTGATCACCAGGTGAAGCCATACTATGTAAGTAACTGATCACCAGGGGGAGACATACTATGTAAGTAACTGATCACCAGGTGGAGCCATACTATGTAAGTACCTGAACACCAGGTGGAGCCATACTATGTAAGTAACTGATCACCAGGGGGAGACATACTATGTAAGTAACCGATCACCAGGTGGAGCCATACTATGTAAGTACCTGAACACCAGGTGGAGTCATACTATGTAAGTAACTGAACACCAGATGGAGCCATACTATGTAAGTAACTGATCACCAGGTGGAGCCATACTATGTAAGTACCTGAACACCAGGTGGAGCCATACTATGTAAGTAACTGATCACCAGGTTGAGACATACTATGTAAGTAACCGATCACCAGGTGGAGCCATACTATGTAAGTACCTGAACACCAGGTGGAGCCATACTATGTAAGTAACTGATCACCAGGTGGAGCCATACTATGTAAGTACCTGAACACCAGGTGGAGTCATACTATGTAAGTAACTGATCACCAGGTGGAGCCATACTATGTAAGTAACTGATCACCAGGTGGAGCCATACTATGTAAGTACCTGAACACCAGGTGGAGTCATACTATGTAAGTAACTGATCACCAGGTGGAGCCATACTATGTAAGTAACTGAACACCAGGTGGAGCCATACTGTGTAAGTACCTGAACACCAGGGGGGCCATATTATGTAAGGAACTGAACACAAGTGGCTCAATACTATGTAAGTACATGAACACCATCTTGGTCCTGTGGATCTACATGAGCGATGTGACGGCGGTGCACACACACAGTGTCAGCAGTATGGATACACTGAGACAAGCAGCACATCAGCCATACCAGTGTATATAACAGACATTGTGTAGGGAATAGCAGCCAAGACTGTGTCCAGGGTGTAAGGGGTATGAGGTCATGTCTCCACTGTATTTAGGACCACCCGGGGGATACTATATCTCCTTATAGACAGCGCCTTATCGGTCTGAGGAGTCTTATAGGCCATACACGCTCCTCTGGGAAAGGGATGCAAATCAGCTGTTAGCAGGCTCTGCGCCTAATGCTACCCAATGTAAGGCAGCTATCCTATAAGTCAATGCTCGACCTTTTAAACAGGCCTTGAAACATGACTTGGATAATAACTAAGCCAGCATCTCATCTGCAGACAGCTGTTTGGGTGTGATTGTCCCTGATCAGTGTGGAGCAGAGAGAACTGGATTAACTAGGTCGGTAGTTCTGTACATTGTAATAAGAGATCATTTACAAATAAGGAGAACGTAAGAAAATAGCCCTAATCTGATTGATCTGTATTGAGATTCTGTGTACATAATGGGGCAATTCTCTGCTCTGTACCATTGAACCCAGGGCAGAGGTGCTAAGTGAACCCTGCCCCAACCATTAACCTTCTCCTGCCCAGGGTGCAGGCAGCTGCCGGCTTACAGAGTCATTCATCCAGCAGAAGTTTGTTGGTTGTGAGCCTCAGGAGCAATTCCTGGAGGATTAAACAAATGAAAAGCTGGCTAATAAACGGATGTCTGACTGCCGCGTGGAGACGATTGATTTGCATAACGGTGACAGAGTGGAGTGCTCTGCACGATGCACATGAGAGAGAAGAGACGCCCCCAGAGTGCGGCCTCCGGCGCAGACAATTAGAGGTAGAGAGGGCAGCGTCAGATGGCGCCAGGCCTTTCTTCTCTCTATCTAAACATCTTTCCTCACAAAAAATGCAACTGCTGTGTACACGATCGGCGCAGGAGGGACACCGATCATCTAGGGCCCATCAGTCAACAGCCGCTAAAATAAAGTGCCGTCTTAAAGGGCTTTCTGCAGAGGCAGCCATTTTATGGACCTTCACCGTGATTCACGAGCCGCTCTGTTGCCAGTGAATTAGCCGGCTGGATACTGCGTCCGTTACAGAGAAGTCTGCATGATATTATTTCTTGATGAATGGCGCAGAGCGCTAAATCAGAGGTTTTCTATCGAGCGATTAGTGCACAAAATACGACTCCAACAGAAGCACCGAAAATGTCACGATTCATGATCCTGCTGGCTCGCACCCCCTGCTGCTTCACCATCTGTACTGAGCTCTGCTACATTGTGAGATGATGGGGGGGCTGTCACTTATTATGACCCCCCCCCACACTCCAGAAACTGACATTAAAAAAATCTCTACTTTTTGAATGCAATTGCACCTAAATTTAGATGCAAGTGGTGTTTCTGCGTTCTGGGGAACGGAGGGTGAGGTGTGGGTGAGGCCGCCGGCCCTGGCACGCGGAGCTGAGGTAGCTTACAGTCTAGGGGCGCAGACTTCCGGAGGACACCTCTAATTTATGACGAGGCCTGTGCTGGGGACGCCCCACGTTGTGCACCCCAGACCATGTGTTTGAGAAAAAAATTCCAGAAAACGCTGCTCTGCCTTTTCTGATTGTACACACACGAGCCCAGCACCGGCTCCCCAGGATGTCAGCGCGTGGTGAGCGGATTACCAGTGCGGCAAGGGCAGATCCGTTAGAGCAGATTCCTAATCCGCCAATGACCGCCAAAGATGATGAGGTACTTGTACACGTACTGCTGCGGTCCAGCTCCTGGGTCGGGCGTCATTTCCAGTAGGAATAACTGGTCCTCCTATTGTCAGACTCCGGGTAGTGTTATAGATCAGATGGCAGAGTAGTCGGAGGCCGAGCGTCTCCATCGTCAGCGCAGAGTATACACTGGAAAGTCTTCACACCCTCCTCATTTTTCCACATTTTCTTGTTTTGCTCCTATCATTCTCTTCTCACTTTCTCATTCTGGGGACTGATGGCACAAGAACAAAATGTGAGGACAGTGAGGGGGTGTGAGGACTTTCCCAATGCGCTGTAGTATATAAACCTGTCCGGACAGGTCTCCCCGCTGCAGTGTGATACGGGCAGAGCTCCTTGTCTGCTCTACAGTGACAGAGAGATGGCGGGGGTCAGGGGAGTGCGGCCATACACCCGCCACGTGACTGGAGTCTCTCAGACGTGCTCTACGGGTGATAATGGCGTCAATATTCTTTAATACTGTCTGAGGGTCAGTGGCTGAAGAACCCGCACGAAGCTGAGGGTGGTTTATTATTCGTCACTTTCTTATGTGTTTTGGGGTTTTTATTGTATTTTTTTTTTGTATGAATTTTGAGGACATTTTATCCCAAGTAATAGAAAAAGTTGCAGTGAGCCGTCCTTAAAGTAAATCAGTTGAAAGCGGCATTAACATACAAATGATGGGCATCAAAGTGGGCACAAAAAAGTGTGATTTAAAGAATTAAACGACCTTGAGTCAGTGATCTCGGACTGCGAACATACAGAGGGGGGCGCTCTGCATCAGATAGATGGGAGTTCAGCCTGGACCGAACAGGTTCTGGGCACAAGAACTGGCATCAGAGTGGGCAGACGGCCACTTTTCACTGATTTTGTAATGACTGTAGGGCGTCACCCTCTGTATGTTGGCAGAGCAAGATCAGGGGCCCAAATTCATTTCATTCTTTAAATCGCACTTTTTGTTGCCCATTTTGTGTCCGCCCTCTACAACTTTTTCTATTACTTGGGATCAGGTTTCCTCAAAATTCATTAAAAAAAACAAGAAATACAAATGACGTGACCCCCCCTCACCCGGCGTCTCTGCCGCCCTGAACGCAGTCCTTCCGGTTTGTCATTTTTAAGTTACAGTAAGAGCCTCGCAGTCGTGCTGGATTCAGGCGCTCGGCCAAGTGGGAAACCCAAAACGCACATCAGTTAATAAGAAGCTGATGCTGTTTTATGGCGCTGGTCGTATCTGTCCGTTTCCAGCAGCAGAGTCACTATATCACCCTCGGCCCCTGAGCTTCTGCTATATGTGCCCAGCCAGAAGCGGAGGACGTGACATCTGTGCGGAGATGCTGGGCCACGTCCAGGTGGTCGGCTGTAGACCACCCCAACATCACAGGCCCTGGGATGTCTCTAGTTATCCCATAATAAGTCTTCTTCACTATGATTCATGTGTCCGGGGACCGGAGAAGACAGTATTAATGGCTCCGAATTACACAGCTAGCATTAGGAAAGGCCGTCAATAAGCGATGGGTGGGGGTCAGCTGTTGGATGGAACCATGATGCTCAGCCCGGCTCTGGCTCTGGATTGTGCACATGGGTCCCGGGCGCTGTTCACACTGCCCACGTCGTACCTCTGGTAGAGTCCAGGACAGTGTAGGCATTGAGGAGGCTGCGGACAGCTGCTTGATGGGGTGCATCATGCTTTACACTCCAGTCACATCCAGAGCTGTAATGGTTTACTGTACCCAGAATGCAGTGCTCTGTGGGAACAGACGTCATCATTACACTGCGTGCGGAGTGTGGTGTGAACTGTGGTCAGGACAAGAATCAAGTGTGGGGCAGGAGCTGCTGGAGCAATCGTCCCAATTAGCACACCTCCCGGCAGTAGTCCTTCCGGTCTCAGGGAATCCTTGAGGTCCCCCGACCCCTGCAGTAAACGTCCTTCCATTATGCACTTGTCTGCAGTGTGAATGAAGAAAATGCCTCCGACTGATGTGAAAGGCACAAGAGAGAAGCTGCCGTTATCGGATGTTCTCCTGGCAAAAGCGCAGTCAAAGACATTTCAATCAGATTACTGAATAGCCCCCGATGCATTGAATTCATTACTTTGCCCGTGTGCGCGCTCGATGTGTCGGCCCCCTGTGCGCTCATAGACGGGCCCCCAGCAGTGTCGCCACTAATAATGGTCTAATGGGGCGCCATTTTTCTCCAGAGGTTCTCACGTCTACCTGGATGATTTGCTGTGGGACCTGGCGATGTCGCTCCCGCACTCCGGTGCGATCACAGGCAGGTCGCCATTTCCCCGAGCTGAGAAAACGAGCCTCACCCAGTTTAACTTTCTCTCCCCTGACTCCACGCGGCCTCCAGGCCTGACCGGGCCCCAGGACTTTAGAGAAGATACGGTGAAGGCTCTTTATTAGCTCCTTGAGGACATGGCGATTTTCCATTTTGCTTTTTCGTTTTTTTAATCACTGCCTTCCCGGAGCCATAACTTTTTTTTTATTTTTCTGTTCATGTTTTTTGTGAATAAGTTATCCATACTGTATTTAGTTATGAATTTCTTTATTTTTAATATGGGGAAAGGGAGAGTGTACGGGTCCTGAACATGCGGTCCTCTGATGGCTTTTCCATAGACTGGAATTAATTACCATTGCAGTCTATGGGAGTTCCATCATGTTCCTGTGGAGCCCTCCATAAGAGTTATTGCTATGGTAGTCGCAGATGCTTCAGAGGGACCGAGGCGACACAATGAATGAACGGCTTCCCCGATTGCAGCGCAGCGCTCCAGGGAAGGTCTTCTTAGACGGCATCATTGCAGTTGACTGCAGCATGTGAGGGGTTAAATGTCTGTGATTGGCACTACTGCCGATCACAGACATTAGCTCCGGTTGTCTGCTTTACAGTAGACACCCGGCGGCTTTAGTGGTGGCACTGAAGTGTGCACTGTCTTTGAGGATGGTACAGCACATGTCGTCAAGGGTTTAAATGGAATATATATCGGTCCGTGTATTACTATACAGAGAGCCACGCTGGAGGCAGGACCTATTTAAGGGCAATGTGTGGGGCCCCAACTCCAGGCACTGCTGCAGATCAGTTGTTGGAAGGGGCCACAGTGCTCCAGTAAGGGTGATTCGTATAGAGTTCTGCTCCTGGGTACGTGTATACTGGTGGACGAGATGAGACGCGCTGGACGAGGCGTCTTTCTCACTTGGGGGCCTCTATCCCGCGGGGATGAACCTGCTCCTCCTCTTTCATGGATTGCGACCTCATATTTTCACACCTTCATGGAGGAGGCGAAACAGGACACAGCAAAGCGTGTGCAGGACGAGCGGCGCCGGAGATCAGACCCAGACAGGGACAGATTTACACTAATTAATGAAACCGTCACATAACACGGAAATTCACCTGGAGGAAAGCTGCGAAAAAAACCATCTCATTTTCTAATTAGTTTTCTGTTTCATTGCGGGATCTCCAGGAAACGGAGGCCAGAATTTAATTCTGCGATAGTATGTAATGAGGAAAATTAATGTTATTTGACCATTTTGTTGCTACAGTTAATCAACCAGCAGAATAGTGAGTGCAGCTCTGGAGTATAATACAGGATGTAACTCAGGACCAGTACAGGATAAGTAATGTATGTACACAGTGACTGCACCAGCAGAATAGTGAGTGCAGCTCTGGAGTATAATACAGGATGTAACTGAGGATCAGTACAGGATAAGTAATGTATGTACACAGTGACTGCACCAGCAGAATAGTGAGTGCAGCTCTGGAGTATAATACAGGATGTAACTCAGGATCAGTACAGGATAAGTAATGTGTGTACATAGTGACTGCACCAGCAGAATAGTGAGTGCAGCTCTGGAGTATAATACAGGATGTAACTCAGGACCAGTACAGGATAAGTAATGTATGTACACAGTGACTGCACCAGCAGAATAGTGAGTGCAGCTCTGGAGTATAATACAGGATGTAACTCAGGATCAGTACAGGATAAGTAATGTATGTACACAGTGACTGCACCAGCAGAATAGTGAGTGCAGCTCTGGAGTATAATACAGGATGTAACTCAGGATCAGTACAGGATAAGTATGTATGTACACAGTGACTGCACCAGCAGAATAGTGAGTGCAGCTCTGGAGTATAATACAGGATGTAACTCAGGATCAGTACAGGATAAGTAATGTATGTACAACAGTGACTGCACCAGCAGAATAGTGATTGCAGCTCTGGAGTATAATACAGGATGTAACTCAGGATCAGTACAGGATAAGTAATGTATGTACACAGTGACTGCACCAGCAGAATAGTGAGTGCAGCTCTGGAGTATAATACAGGATGTAACTCAGGATCAGTACAGGATCAGTAATGTATGTACACAGTGACTGCACCAGCAGAATAGTGAGTGCAGCTCTGGTGCTGTTGTCTTGTACCTGTGTACCTTCCATTCATGTCTCCAGCAGTGCAGTCGTATATGGGGGTGTACAGAACGCTGGGTGTCCCTCACACGATGTCTGTTCCCTCTGTGATTGTCAGGATGACACACCACAACAAGCTGAAGACATTATCAGAACTAATTAATTATCTTCGGGGAACTTCCCGGACGGGTGTCAGTGGGGTGTACGAGAAACAATAGATCAGATGAGGGGATGTTATCGTTAAGTGAGGATTCATAATTAAAAACCTAGTCTGAAGCAGATTCCAGTATGACGCCCGGCGGCCATTTATCCTAGATCCGAGTGTTCAGTGCGTGGTGTGCGGCTGGGGCCGGACCATGTCAGGATGAGCCTTCTGTGGCCCCAGTGTTCAGAGCGTTTCCCGGCATTGCTGAAGTAGCAGTTCCATGATTTCTTGTCATTAGAATTGCTCAGCTCTGTGGGTGACGTCACTGCACGGGCAGAACGAGCGCTCGCTCTCCATACGGTTTACAATCAGACTATACGCTGTAAGTGTGGGGTCACATGGCAGTCTCTTGTTAGACTTCTATTGAGATTCGAGCTGCGGCCTCCATCGCTCAAGATGGCGCGTGCCACCTTCAAATAATCTTGGCCTTCCAAGGAAAGCTTATTATCAAACCTAAGACTGCCGGAGAGCAGGCGTCACCTTCTGGAGAAGTCCACATTAGCCTAAGGTCCCTTTCATCCACCTTCTTATAAAGCTGTGGCTCTTGGCTGTAAATCTGCCTGTTTCTTCAAGGTGACGCTGAGGAGAAGGCCCATCATCTGCAGAACACAAGGTGCAGGATATCGCCACGTATCCGCCTCAGCCACAATCTAAATGAAGCTTCAGAACAAAGCGCAGGATGAGAGAACGAGCCCCCCGGCCCCCTCTGTCGCTTCATCTTTCATGTATATACGGATGCAGCGGGGGCTCGGGAAGCCGCGTGGCCACCTGGAGCTTTGGATCCGCTGCATGATGGGAGCTGTGACTGAAACGATGAAGGGATTTGGAAGAACGCAGCTAAAATAACAGTGGTAATGATGTCCTGGGCACGCAGGGTGCAGCCACAAGGAGGAGACGTGGCAGGGTGAGGGTCTGCGGGGGGGTCCGTGACCACAGGAGAACATCACTCACAGACACCCGCTTTTCCTCCCACTTGCTGCATGCAGTACAGCGAGGCAATGAGGCAGCTCCGACTGAAGAGGAAACCACAGGACACGTAATTTCACGTTGTGTCTCGGAAGGGAAAAATTGCTGGTAAAATGACACGTAATCACAGTGCGTGACTATGAATTGTCGCCGGCGCGGAAAAGCCAGCGGCGAATGCACAAACAAGAAAATGTGACATCTCATTTCTAGCTGACGTTTCTTGTGAGATATTCTAAGAATAGGTAAATAATTTCTTATGTCGCTGAAGGGAATGTGATGGTCCTCCCGGCGGTCATCATCTTGTATGTCCACGTCCGGCAGGTGGTCCTATATAGAGGTGCAGGAAACGGCATCATTACTGAGAACGCTCAGCCGTGCAGGAGCCAAGATGGAGGCGTAGGCAGGAATCTGCACATCCGAAATCCCCATCAAGTCCCCATATGTGATTTCCTCAAACACTTGCCTTGTAGACCTGAGACCTTGACCCCCGCCTTTCTATGGAGAAGAAGCAGGCTGTGTGGCCATTGGGCCCGTCTATTGGGTATGTGCACATGGAGAGACGGCCTGTTAGCTGGGGGGAACTGTATGATGTGGACCCCCAACGCACAAAACAAATCATGGTTAGTGGTCCTCAGAGCAGGTTCAGACCTGTACAACCAAGAACAGTCCCACTCTCACCAGGAGTCCCGGCTGGTCCTGGCCTCTTTCAGTCTCCCGTGTCCTAGGTAACATCAATGTTTGCTGTGAGGTTTGCACTCCTGGATGTGGAGATTTTCATCCATTCTCCTCTGCAGATCCTCTCCAGCTCTGTCAGGTTGGATGGAGGCCGTCGGTGGCCAGCCATTTTCAGGTCACTCCAGAGATGCTCCATTAGGTCCAGGGCTTCGGCTGGACCACTCAAGGACATTCCCAGAGTTGTCCCTCAGCTGCTCCTGTGTTGTCCTGGCCGTGTGCTTAGGGTCATTGTCTTCTTGGAAGGTGAACCTTCTGCCCATTCTGAGGTCCAGAGCTCTGGATCAGGTTCTCATTAGGATTATCTCTCGACTTTGCTGCATTCAGCTTTTGCTCCACCCTGACCGGTCTCCCTGTCCTCCACCATGCTTCACTGTAGGGATGGTATTGGGCAGGAGATGAGCGGCGCCTGGTCTCCTCCAGACATGATGCTGCTACCACCATGCTTCACTGTAGGGATGGTATTGGGCAGGAGATGAGCGGCGCCTGGTCTCCACCAGACATGATGCTGCCTCCACCATGCTTCACTGTAGGGATGGTATTGGGCAGGAGATGAGCGACGCCTGGTCTCCTCCAGACATGATGCTCCACCACCATGCTTCACTGTAGGGATGGTATTGGGCAGGTGATGAGCGGCGCCTGGTCTCCCCCAGACATGATGCTGCCACCACCATGCTTCACTGTAGGGATGGTATTGGGCAGGAGATGAGCGACGCCTGGTCTCCTCCAGACATGATGCTGCCACCCACCATGCTTCACTGTAGGGATGGTATTGGGCAGGAGATGAGCGGCGCCTGGTCTCCACCAGACATGATGCTGCCTCCACCATGCTTCACTGTAGGGATGGTATTGGGCAGGAGATGAGCAGCGCCTGGTCTCCCCCAGACATGATGCTGCCCTCCACCATGCTTCACTGTAGGGATGGTATTGGGCAGGTGATGAGCGGCGCCTGGTCTCCTCCAGACATGATGCTGCCTCCACCCATGCTTTCACTGTAGGGATGGTATTGGGCAGGTGATGAGCGGCGCCTGGTCTCCACCAGACATGATGCTGCTCCACCATGCTTCACTGTAGGGATGGTATTGGGCAGGAGATGAGCGGCGCCTGGTCTCCTCCAGACATGATGCTGCCACCACCATGCTTCACTGTAGGGATGGTATTGGGCAGGTGATGAGCGGCGCCTGGTCTCCTCCAGACATGATGCTGCCACCACCATGCTTCACTGTAGGGATGGTATTGGGCAGGTGATGAGCGGCGCCTGGTCTCCTCCAGACATGATGCTGCCACCACCATGCTTCACTGTAGGGATGGTATTGGGCAGGAGATGAGCGGGCGCCTGGTCTCCCCCAGACATGATGCTGCCACCACCAATGCTTCACTGTAGAGATGGTATTGGGCAGGTGATGAGCGTGCACCTGGTCTCCTCCCAGACATGATGCTTGCCACCACCATGCTTCACTGTAGGGATGGTATTGGGCAGGAGATGAGCGGCGCCTGGTCTCCTCCAGACATGATGCTGCCTCCACCATGCTTCACTGTAGGGATGGTATTGGGCAGGAGATGAGCGTGCCTTGGTCTCCTCCGGACATGATGCTGCCACCACCATGCTTCACTTGTAGGGATGGTATTGGGCAGGTGATGAGCGGCGCCTGGTCTCCTCCAGACATGATGCAGCCACCACCATGCTTCACTGTAGGGATGGTATTGGACAGGAGATGAGCGGCGCCTGGTCTCCTCCAGACATGAATGCTGCCACCACCATGCTTCACTGTAGGGATGGTATTGGGCAGGTGATGAGCGGCGCCTGGTTCCCCAACATGACGCTGCCACCACCATGCTTCACTGTAGGGATGGTATTGGGCAGGTAGATGAGCGGCGCCTGGTCTCCTCCAGACATGATGCTGCCACCACCATGCTTCACTGTAGGGATGGTATTGGGCAGGAGATGAGCGGCGCCTGGTCTCCTCCAGACATGATGCTGCCACCACCATGCTTCACTGTAGGGATGGTATTGGGCAGGAGATGAGCGGCGCCTGGTCTCCTCCAGACATGATGCTGCCTCCACCATGCTTCACTGTAGGGATGGTATTGGGCAGGAGATGAGCGGTGCCTGGTCTCCCCCAGACATGATGCTGCCACCACCATGCTTCACTGTAGGGATGGTATTGGGCAGGTGATGAGCGGTGCCTGGTCTCCCCCAGACATGATGCTGCCACCACCATGCTTCACTGTAGGGATGGTATTGGGCAGGTGATGAGCGGCGCCTGGTCTCCTCCAGACATGATGCTGCCACCACCATGCTTCACTGTAGGGATGGTATTGGGCAGGAGATGAGCGGCGCCTGGTCTCCTCCAGACATGATGCTGCCACCACCATGCTTCACTGTAGGGATGGTATTGGGCAGGTGATGAGCGGCGCCTGGTCTCCTCCAGACATGATGCTGCCACCACCATGCTTCACTGTAGGGATGGTATTGGGCAGGTGATGAGCGGCGCCTGGTCTCCTCCAGACATGATGCTGCCACCACCATGCTTCACTGTAGGGATGGTATTGGGCAGGAGATGAGCGGCGCCTGGTCTCCTCCAGACATGATGCTGCCACCACCATGCTTCACTGTAGGGATGATATTGGGCAGGAGATGAGCGGCGCCTGGTCTCCTCCAGACATGATGCTGCCTCCACCATGCTTCACTGTAGGGATGGTATTGGGCAGGAGATGAGCGGCGCCTGGTCTCCTCCAGACATGATGCTGCCACCTCCATACTTCACTGTAGGATGGTATTGGGCAGGAGATGAGTGGCGCGTGGTCTCCCCCAGACATGATGCTGCCTCCACCATGCTTCACTGTAGGGATGGTATTGGGCAGGAGATGAGTGGCGCCTGGTCTCCCCCAGACATGATGCTGCCACCACCATGCTTCACTGTAGGGATGGTATTGGACAGGTGATGAGCGGTGCCTGGTCTCCTCCAGACATGATGCTGCCACCACCATGCTTCACTGTAGGGATGGTATTGGGCAGGTGATGAGCGGCACGTGGTCTCCTCCAGACATGATGCTGCCACCACCATGCTTCACTGTAGGGATGGTATTGGGCAGGTGATGAGCGGCGCCTGGTCTCCTCCAGACATGATGCTGCCACCACCATGCTTCACTGTAGGGATGGTATTGGGCAGGAGATAGAATTCCATAAATGACTACAGAGCCGAGAGGTTCTGCCCGACCATGAAGCCGGTGCGGCCCAGTATCCTGCAGACGTTCTGGCTCCGATCCCATCCCTGACCACTAATATTTTATCTAAGGACGGACTCTGGGTTGTGTTTTACAGTGCTTTGCGAAAGTATTCGCCCCCTGGAACTTTTCAATCTTTTACCACATTTCAGGCTTCAAACAAAAAGATAGAACATTTTACGTTTTTGGTGAAGAATCCACAACAAGTGGTCACAATTGTGAAGTGGAAGGAAATTTATTGGATCGTTTAAACCTTTTTTATAATAATAAAACTGAAAAGTTGTTCGTGCAAAATTATTCGTCCCCTTGCATTAATACTTTGCTGCGATTCCAGCTGCGGTCTCTTGGGGGATGTCTCCGCTACTTTCTGACCACGACCCCGTGTGCGCCGTGTGAGCATGGTCAGGTTCGACGTTGAGGTGAATTGGGACAGTACGTGGATAGGTCCGTGGCTTCCAGCGTGGCGCCGCTGCTCTGAACATTGCCTCATATTTATCTTTTTTCAGCCATCATTTCTCTCTTTTAATCTCCGCTGCCTGACGTTACCATGGAAACCACACAGGCCGCCCCGAGCGCTGCGATAAATATACGTTTTTAACCTCCGTCTCTTAAATTCTCAACCACTTTTACTGCCTCCAAGGTTCAGATTACACAGAAATTCCCACAGCAGCTCCAAGACGAGACGCTTGTGTCTGTTTACTTCTATGGAGGGGTCCCCATGGTGTGCGGGGGAGGGGTCTGTACCCGTTCATCCAGATGTCAGGGAGTCTGACACCTCCAAAATCGGTTTTATTGTAAGCAGGCACTGGGAGCGATGGTGCCCGAATGGAGTGTCCCGCTGTCCCCTAAAACCTGATTAGCATAGCGTAGTTATGGTGCACCGGCCCTACATGGCGGTATACTTACTGTAAAAAGGAAACTCTGTTTAATGGCTTGTTCACATCTGCGCTGCTTGCCGTTTACCGCAGTCTGCTCCGCTGCTATTTTTATGCAATTTGCGATGCAGGCCCCTAACGGAGTGACCGCGGCCTAACATGACAAAATACCGTAGAA
>ONZH01014153.1:0-10762 GCA_900303285.1 Rhinella marina | reverse complement strand
TTCAGTAGTGAAACGGCTAGATGTAGTGCCAGGATAACACAAAGAATAGCATACATTCTAGGCGCTTCAGTAGTGAAACGGCTAGAATGTATGTGGGCCAGGATGACACAAAGAATAGCATACATTCTAGGCGCTTCAGTAGTGAAACGGCTAGAATGTTTGGTGCCAGGATGAACACAAAGAATAGCATACATTCTAGGCGCTTCAGTAGTGAAACGGCTAGAATGTATGTGGTGCCAGATGAACACAAAGAATAGCATACATTCTAGCCTTCAGTAGTGAAACGGCTAGAATGGTATGTGGTGCCAGGATGAACACAAAGAATAGCATACATTCTAGGCGCTTCAGTAGTGAAACGGAGAATGTATGGGGTGCCAGGATGAACACAAAGAATAGCATACATTCTAGGCGCTTCAGTAGTGAAACGGCTAGAATGTATGTGGTGCCAGGATGAACACAAAGAATAGCATACATTCTAGGCGCTTCAGTAGTGAAACGGCTAGAATGTATTGTGCCAGGATGAACACAAAGAATAGCATACATTCTAGGCGCTTCAGTAGTGAAACGGCTAGAATGTATGTCGCCAGGATGAACACAAAGATAGCATACATTAGGCGCTTCAGTAGTTGAAACGCTAGAATGTATGTGGTGCCAGGATGAACACAAAGAATAGCATACATTCTAGGCGCAACCGTTGCTCTCCTCGGAGCAGAGGTTTCCGGATGTGAAGAGGAGGAAGGAGGAGGAGACAGGACAGGAAAACACTGAGGAGGAGACTGAGTCCCGTATCCTCCGTATACTGCTCCGTACCCGACCTACACGGTATATTCTCACCCGGTTCCCGGTATACTCACCCGCCGCCACCCGGAGCTCAGAATGTAACACCCGGACACCGGGAGCCTGCAACACACAACGGTGAGATACGGCGTATCCAAGTGTGTATCTAATCCTGGGAGCAGTGTGGGGTAAAGATATCACCGGCAGGTTATCTGTATCCACTGCCCCTCCCCCATATCATTCTCCCATTATCATATTATTAATACCCCATCCTCATATCATATTAATACCCCTCCTTTTATGTCATACCCTGCAGTATTAATACCCCTCCTTATGTCATACCCTGTAGTATTAATACCCATCCTCATATCATATTATTACCCATCCTCATATCATACACTGCTGTATTATTACCAATCCTTATATTAAACCCTGCAGTATTATTACCCCTCCTTATAATCATACCCTGTAGTAGTATTACCCCTCCCTATATCATACATCATACCCTGCAGTGTTATTACCCCTCCTTTTATCATACCCTGCCGTATTATTACCCCTCCTTATGTAATACCCACCTTATTATTACCCCTTCTTATATCATACCCTGCAGTATTATTACCCCTCCTTATATCTTATAGATCTCCACTTGTGACCCCCCTCTTTGTATTAGATCCTCTGTTAGTACCCCCTCCTTGTATTAGATCCCCTCTTGTTACGCCCTCCTTGTATTAGATCCCCTCCTGTATTATTAGATTGTTATCCCTCTTTGTTACCCCTCCTTGTATTAGATCCCTCTGTTACCCTCCTTGTATTAGATCCCCTCTTGTTACGCCGCCTTGTATTAGATCCCTCTTGTTATCCCCTCCTTGTATTAGATTCCCCTCTTGTTACCCCTCCTTGTATTAGATCCCTCCTTGTTATCCCCCTCCTTGTATTAGATCCCCTCTTGTTACCTCCTCTCTCTTGTTTAGATCCCCTCTTGTTACCCCCTCCTTGTATTAGATCCCCTCTTGTTACGCCCCTCCTTGTATTAATCCCCTCTTGTTACCCCCCCTTGTATTAGATCCCCTCTTGTTATCCCCTCTCCTTGTATTAGATCCCCTCTTGTATTACCCCCTCCTTGTATTAGATCCCCTCTTGTTACCCCCTCCTTGTATTAGATCCCTCTTGTTACCCCCCCTCCTTGTATTAGATCCCCTCTTGTTACCCCCTCCTTGTATTAGATCCCTCTTGTTACCCCTCCTTGTATTATTAGATCCCCTCTTGTTACCCCCTCCTTGTATTAGATCCCCTCTTGTTTACCCCTCTCCCCCTCCTTGTATTAGATCCCCTCTTGTTACCCCTCCTTGTATTAGATCCCCTCTTGTTACCCCCTCCTTGTATTAGACTCTTGTTCCCCTCTTGTTACCCCCTCCTCCTTGTATTAGATCCCCTCTTGTTACCCCCTCCTTGTATTAGATCCCCTCTTGTTACCCCCTCCTTGTATTAGATCCCCTCCTTGTTACTCCCTTCTGTGTTAGATCCCCTCTTGTTACCCCCTCCTTGTATTAGATCCCCTCTTGTTACCCCCCCTCCTTGTATTAGATCCCCTCTTGTTACGCCCACCTTGTATTAGATCCCCCTCTTGTTACCCCCTCCTGGTTTTAGATCCCCTCTTGTTACCCCCCTCCTGGTTTTTAGATCCCCTCTTGTTACCCCCTCCTGCGTTTTAGATCCCCTCTTGTTACCCCCTCCTGGTTTTAGATCCCCTCTTGTTACCCCCTCCTGGTTTTAGATCCCCTCTTGTTACCCCCTCCTGGTTTTAGATCCCCTGTTCCCCTCCTTGTTTTAGATCCCCTCTTGTTTACCCCCTCTTGTATTATCCCTTTGTTACCCCCTCCTTTTTAGATCCCCTCTTGTTACCCCTCCTTTGTATTAGATCCCCTCTTGTTACCCCCTCCTGGTTTTAGAATCCCCTCTTGTTACGCCCCCTCCTGGTTTTAGATCCCCTCTTGTTACCCCCTCCTGGTTTTAGATCCCCTCTTGTTACCCCCTCCTGTTTAGATCCCCTCTTGTTACCCCTCCTGTTTTAGATTCCCCTCTTGTTACCCCCTCCTTGTATTAGATCCCCTCTTGTTACCCCCTCCTTGATTAGATCTCCTTGTTACCCCCTCCTTGTATTAGATCCCCTCTTGTTACCCCTCCTTGGTTTTAGATCCCCTCTTGTTACCCCCTCCTTGTTTTAGATCCCCTCTTGTTACCCCCTCCTTGTTTTAGATCCCCTCTTGTTACCCCCTCCTTGTATTAGATCCCTCTTGTTACCCCCCTCCTTGTATTAGATCCCCTCTTGTTACGCCCCTTGTATTAGATCCCCTCTTGTTACCCCTCCTTGTGTTAGATCCCCTCTTGTTACCCCCCCCCCCTTTGTGTTAGATCCCTCTTGTTACCCCCTCCTTGTGTTAGATCCCCTCTTGTTACCCCCTCCTTGTGTTAGATCCCCTCCTTGTATCCTTGTGTTAGATCCCCCTCTTGTTACCCCCTCCTTGTATTAGATCCCCTCTTGTTATCCCCTCCTTCTAGTAGATCCCCTCTTGTTATCCCCTCCTTCTATTAGATCCCCTCTTGTTACCCCCTCCTTGTATTAGATCCCTCTTGTTACCCCCCTTTATTAGATCCCCTCTTGATTAGATCCCTCTTGTTCCCTTCCTTGTATTAGATCCCCTCTTGTTACCCCCCTCCTTGTATTAGATCCCCTCTTGTTACCCCCTACCCCTTTGTATTAGATCCCCTCTTGTTACCCCCTCCTTGTATTAGATCCCCTCCTTGATTCCCCTCTTGTTACCCCTCCTTGTATTAGATCCCCCTTGTTACCCCCTCCTTGTATTAGATCCCCTCTTGTTACCCCCTCCTTGTATTAGATCCCCTCTTGTTCCCCTCCTTGTATTAGATCCCTCCTTATTAGATCCCCTCTTGTTACCCCTCCCCTCCTTGTATTAGATCCCCTCTTGTTACCCCCTCCTTGTATTAGATCCCCTACTTGTATTAGATCCCCTCTTGTTACCCCCTCCTTGTATTAGATCCCCTCTTGTTACCCCCTCCTTGTATTAGATCCCTCCTTGTATTAGATCCCCTCTTGTTACCCCCTCCTTGTATTAGATCCCCTCTTGTTACCCCCTCCTTGTATTAGATCCCCCTCTTGTTACCCCCTTTTCCTTATTACAGGAAGACGAGATGGAGTCGTGGCCCCAGCGTCAGCTCCAGGGATCCTTGCTGCTGCTCCTCTGCTGGGTGGCGGTCTCGGAGTCCACCATTTATGCGGTAAGATTATATTACAGCTCCTGTGACATCCGTGTCGCTGTAGACCTCGGCCCTGATGGGCCCCCTCCGCAGTGCCAGTTTCTGCACCGATGGCCGCCCGCTTTTATCATAGCAGCTTCCAGATCTCAAGCGCCCGATCAGAGGACTCTGAGGTGGTTGCGCTGTCTTCCTCGGCCCCGGTCGTTGTACAGTAAGGTTTGGGGCGTTCTCCTGTCGTGGTGTGGCACCCCAACCAGTAAGACGGGTGTTGTGGTGTGCCAGGAGGCTGTGGTAGCCGTCACCACCCAACCACAGACCTCGGTGGAGCCTCCTCCATGCTGACTGTGGGCTGAGTGCCAGCAGGGATCGTGTGGCCTGAAGCGTCGCTTTGTTGTGAAAAGGACCGACGAGCGGCCGTGGCCCACAATGGCCGTCTATTCCCAATAAGGGCCTCGGCAGGGGTTTGTGGGCAGGCTTCAGGCTTTGGACTGTCATGGCTGACGCTCGTCTCCCTGAATCTGTCCCATGTCTGTCTCCTCCTGTTTTGTGGTCTCTTGAGGTTGAGCCATTGACACATCCCTGCACAAGGCGCAGCACTGCGGACCTGAGGGAAAGAGAAACCAGAGAGGCCATTGTTGCCCATAGCAACCAATCACAGCGCAGCTTTCATTTCTTATTCAGCTCTTGAAAAATGAGAGCTGCGCTGTGATTGGCTCCTCATCCACCACAGTTTATGGCCCTGCGGGTCACGCCCGCCGCCCTTCAACCCTGCGTGCTTCTCGATGATGACGCCCCGCATCTGAAAACGTATTGTCATCCGGCCTCCCGGAGAGGCTTCTCCGACTTCATAATACACTTTCTTTCAATCCCTTTACCATTTTCAAGATCTCTGCTTGGAGTCAAAAAATGTGGCGCTTACAGCTCTGTGTCCCCGGGCAGTATGGCAGTGTACATTATGTTATTACAGCTCTGTGTCCCGGGCAGTATGGCGGTGTACATTATGTTATTACAGCTCTGTTTCCCGGGCAGTATGGCGGTGTACATTATGTTATTACAGCTCTGTGTCCCCAAGCAGGCGTGTACATTTGTTAATTACAGCTCTGTGTCCCGGCAGTATGGCGGTGTACATTATGTTATTACAGCTCTGTTGTCCCGGGCAGTATGGCGGTGTACATTATGTATTACAGCTCTGTGTCCCCGGGCAGTATTACATTATGTTATTACAGCTCTGTGTCCCCGGGCAGTATGGCGGTGTACATTATGTTATTACAGCTCTGTGTCCCCGGCAGTATGGCGGTGTACATTATGTTATTACAGCTCTGTGTCCCCGGGCATGGCGGTGTACATTATGTTATTACAGCTCTGTGTCCCCGGGCAGGCGGCAGGTACATTATGTTATTACAGCTCTGTGTTATGCGGTGTTATGTTATTACAGCTCTGTGTCCCTGGGCAGTAGTACTGTACAGCTGTGTCCCCGGGCAGTATGTAGCTCTGTGTCCCGGGCAGTGGCGGTACATTATGTTATTACAGCTCTGTGTTACATTATGTTATTATGTACATTATGTTATTACAGCTCTGTGTAGGCAGTATGGCGGTGTACATTAGTTATTACAGCTCTGTGTCCCCGGGCAGTATGGCGGTGTACAGGTGGCGGTGTACATTTATGTTATTACGGCTCTGCTTCTTCTTGCAGTACTCGGATAAGAACAGGACGGAGCTGGAGGAGTTCGGCGATCTTCCGGCGCAGTTTGGTTCTCTGCTGCCCCTGGATGGACTGAGGGTATGTGCAGCGCTGTACACTCTGTGTATGAGCCGTAGTGGCGGCATTCATGGAAGTCGCCCACATTTCCCAGGGACAAATGGAGATGACGGAATGTATTATTCTCTTCTCAGGGTTATATCATCCATGCCGTACCGGAAAACGCCTGCACGCCCATCAACCACCCGCCGTTCAGGGACAACGTGACCATCTTCATCGCTCTGATACGCAGATTTGATTGCAACTTTGATATTAAGGTGAGTTACAAGAGAGCTATGAGCCTGCCCCGCCCCCTGCAGGGTGATACAGATAGAAGAGAGCTATGAGCCTGCCCCTCCTCCTGCATGGTGATACAGACAGAAGAGAGCTATGAGCCTGCCCCGCCCCCTGCAGGGTGATACAGACAGAAGAGAGCTATGAGCCTGCCCCGCCCCCTGCAGGGTGATACAGACAGAAGAGAGCTATGAGCCTGCCCCTCCTCCTGCATGGTGATAACAGACAGAAGAGAGCTATGAGCCTGCCCCGCCCCCTGCAGGGTGATACAGACAGAGAGAGAGCTATGAGCCTGCCCCGCCCCTGCAGGGTGATACAGACAGAAGAGAGCTATGAGCCTGCCCCGCCCCCTGCGGGTGATACAGACAGAGAGAGAGCTATGAGCCTGCCCCTCCTCCTGCAGGGTGATACAGACAGAAGAGAGCTATTAAGCCTGCCCCGCCCCCTGCAGGGTGATACAGACAGAAAGAGAGCTATGAGCCTGCCCCGCCCCCTGCAGGGTGATACAGACAGAGAGAGAGTTATGAGCCTGCCCCCCCCTGCAGGGTGATACAGACAGAAGAGAGCTATGAGCCTGCCCCTCCCCTGCAGGGTGATACAGATAGAAGAGAGCTATGAGCCTGCCCCTCCTCCTGCAGGGTTATAGAGACAGAGGAGAGCTATGAGCCTGCCCCTCCTCCTGCAGGGTGATACAGACAGAAGAGAGCTATGAGCCTGCCCTCCTCCTGCAGGGTGATACAGACAGAAGAGAGCTATGAGCCTGCCCTCCCCCCGCAGGGTGATACAGACAGAAGAGAGCTATGAGCCTGCCCCTCCCCCTGCAGGTGATACAGACAGAGAAGAGCTATGAGAACCTGCCCCGCCCCTGCAGGGTGATACAGACAGAAGAGAGCTATGAGCCTGCCCCTCCCCTGCAGGGTGATACAGACAGAAGAGAGCTATGAGCCCTGCCCGCCCCCTGCAGGGTGATACAGACAGAAGAGAGCTATGAGCCTGCCCCTCCTCCTGCAGGGTGATACAGACAGAAGAGAGCTATGAGCCTGCCCCTCCTCCTGCAGGGTGATACAGACAGAAGAGAGCTATATAAGCCTGCCCCTCCTCCTGCAGGGTGATACAGACAGAAGAGAGCTATGAGCCTGCCCCTCCTCCTGCAGGGTGATATACAGACAGAAGAGAGCTATGAGCCTGCCCCTCCTCCTGCAGGGTGATACAGACAGAAGAGAGCTATGAGCCTGCCCGCCCCCTGTGGGGTAGTAATGTTGTGTTTTCTCGCCCAGGTCCTCCATGCTCAGCAGGCCGGTTATGATGCCGCCATAGTTTATAATGTGGATTCGGATGCGTTGTTGAGTATGGCGTGGAATGACGGTGAGTGAAGCTTCTGTTCATTGTACATGTCTGTCTCCTATTTTTCCCGCTCCTCTCTCTCCCCCTTTCTCGACTCTCTCTCTCCTTCTCTCTCTCTCTCTCTCCCCCTTTTCTCGCCGTCTCCTCTCCTCTCGTCTCTCTCTCCCCCTTTCTCGCCGTTCCTCTCGTCGTCTCTCTCCTCTCTCCTTTCTCTCGTTCCTCTCGTCTCTCTCTCTCCCCTTTTCTCGCCGTTCTCTCGTCTCTCTCTCTCTCTCTCCTTTCTCGCCGCTTCCTCTCGTCTCTCTCTCCCCCTTTCTCTCTCCGCTCCTCTCGTCTCTCTCTCTCTCTCCCCTTTCTCGCCGTTCCTCTCTCCTCTCTCTCTCTCCCCCTTTCTCGCTCGCTCCTCTCGTCTCTCTCTCTCTCTCCCCTTTCTCGCCGCTCCTCTCGTCTCTCTCTCTCTCTCCCCCTTTCTCTCCGCCTTTTCGCTTTCTCTCTCTCTCTCCCCTCTCTTTCTCGACGCTCTCTCTCTCTCTCTCTCCCCCTTTCTCGACGCTCCTCTCGTCTCTCTCTCCTCTCGTCTCTCTCTCTCTCTCCCCCTTTCTCGACGCTCGCTCCTCTCGTCTCTCTCTCCCCTTTCTCGACGCTCCTCTCGTCTCTCCCCCTTTCTCGACGTCTCTCGTCTCTCTCTCCCCCTTTCTCGATCCTCTCGCTCCTCTCGCTCTCTCTCTCTCTCTCCCCTTTCTCTCGACGCTCCTCTCGTCTCTCTACCTCCTCTCGTCTCTCTTTCTCGACCCCTCTCTCTCGTTCTCTCTCCCCTTTCTCGACGCTCCTCTCGTCTCTCTCTCCCCCTTTCTCGACGCTCCTCTCGTCTCTCTCTCCCTCTTTTCTCGATTCTCGACCTCTCTCTCTCTCCCCCTTTCTCGACGCTCCTCTCGTCTCTCTCTCTCCCTCTCGTCTCTCTCTCTCCCCTTTCTCGACGCTCCTCTCGCTCTCTCTCTCTCTCTTCTCCTCTTCTCTCGCTCCTCTCGTCTCTCTCTCCCCCTTTCTCGACGCTCCTCTCGTCTCTCTCTCTCTCCCCCTTTCTCGACGCTCCTCTCGTCCTCTCTCTCTCGACGCTCCTCTCGTCTCTCTCTCCCCTTTCTCGACGCTCCTCTCGTCTCTCTCTCTCCCCCTTTCTCGACGCTCCTTCTCGTCTCTCTCTCTCCCCCTTTCTCGACGCTCCTTTTTCTCGTCTCGTCTCTCTCTCTCCCCCTTTCTCGACGCTCTCTCGTCTCTCTCTCTCCCTCTCGACGCTCCTCTCGTCTCTCTCTCCCCCTTTCTCGACGCTCCCTCTCGCTTCCTCTCGTCTCTCTCTCTCCCCCTTTCTCGACGCTCCTCTCGTCTCTCTCCTCTCGTCTCTCTCTCTCTCCCCTTTCTCGACGCTCTCTCGTCTCTCTCCTCCCTTTCTCGTCTCTCTCTCTCCCCCTTTCTCGACGCTCCTCTCGTCTCTCTCCCTTCTCTCCCCTTTCTCGACGCTCCTCTCGCTTCCCCTCTCGTCTCTCTCTCTCCCCCTTTCTCGACGCTCCTCTCGCTCTCTCTCTCTCTCTCTCCCCTTTCTCGACGCTCCTCTCTCTCTCCCCCTTTCTCGACGCTCCTCCTCTCTCTCTCTCTCTCCCCTTTCTCGACGCTCCTCTCGTCTCTCTCCCCCTTTTCTCTCTCTCTCTCTCTCTTCCCCCTTTCTCGACGTCTCTCCTCTCGCCCTTTCTCTCTTCTCTCTCTCTCCCCCTTTCTCGACGCTCCTCTCGTCTCTCCTCTCTCCCCCTTTCTCGACGCTCCTCTCGTCTCTCTCTCTCTCCCCTTTTCTCGACGCTCCTCTCGTCTCTCTCCTCCCCCTTTCTCGACGCTCCTCTCGTCTCTCTCTCTCCCCCTTTTCTCTCTCTCTCTCTCTCTCCCCTTTCTCGTCTCTCGCTCCTTTCTCGCTCCTCTGTCTCTCTCTCTCCCCCTTTCTCGACGCTCCTCTCGTCTCTCTCTCTCCCCCTTTCTCGACGCTCCTCTCGTCTCTCTCTCTCTCTCCCCCTTTCTCGACGCTCCTCTCTCGTCTCTCTCTCTTCCCCCTTTCTCGACGCTCTCTCGTCTCTCTCTCTCCCCCTTTCTCGACGCTCCTCTCGTCTCTCTCTCTCCCCCTTTCTCGACGCTCCTCTCTCTCTCTCTCTCCCCCTTTCTCGACGCTCCTCTCGTCTCGCTCTCTCTCTCTCTCCCCCTTTCTCGACGCTCCTCTCTCTCTCTCTCCCCCTTTCTCGACGTCCTCGTCTCTCTCTCTCCCCCTTTCTCGACGCTCCTCTCGTCTCTCTCTCTCCCCTTCTCGACGCTCCTCTCGTCTCTCTCTCTCTCCCCTTTCTCGACGCTCCCTCTCTCTCTCTCTCTCCCCCTTTCTCGACGCTCCTCTCGTCTCTCTCTCTCTCCCCTTTCTCGACGCTCCTCTCGTCTCTCTCTCTCTCTCTCTCCCCCTTTCTCGACGCTCCTCTCGTCTCTCTCTCTCCCCCTTTCTCGACGCTTCTCTCTCCTTTCTCGACGTCTCTCTCTCTCCCCCCTTTCTCGACGCTCCTCTCGTCTCTCTCTCTCCCCCTTTCTCGACGCTACCTCTCGTCTCTCTCTCTCTCCCCCTTTCTCGACGCTCCCCCTTTCTCGTCTCTCGTCTCTCTCTCCCCCTTTCTCGACGCTCCTCTCGTCTCTCTCTCTCCCCCTTTCTCGACGCTCCTCTCGTCTCTCTCTCTCCCCCTTTCTCGACGCTCCTCTCGTCTCTCTCTCTCCCCCTTTCTCGACGCTCTCTCGTCTCTCTCTCTCCCCCTTTCTCGACGCTTCCTCTCGTCTCTCTCTCTCCCCCTTTCTCGACGCTCCTCTCGTCTCTCTCTCTCCCCCTTTTTCTCGACGCTCCTCTCGTCGTCTCTCTCTCTCCCCCTTTCTCGACGCTCCTCTCGTCTCTCTCTCTCCCCCTTTCTCGACGCTCCTCTCGTCTCTCTCTCTCCCCCTTTCCGACCTTTCTCGACCTCTCTCTCCTTTTCTTCGACGCTCCTCTCGTCTCTCTCTCTCCCCCTTTCTCGACGCTCCTCTCGTCTCTCTCTCTCCCCCTTTCTCGACGCTTCCTCTCGTCTCTCTCTCTCCCCTTTCTCGACGCTCCTCTCGTCTCTCTCTCTCCCCCTTTCTCGACGCTCCTTCTCGTCTCTCTCTCTCCCCCTTTCTCGACGCTCCTCTCGTTCTCTCTCTCTCTCCCCCTTCTCGACGCTCCTCTCGTCTCTCTCTCCTCTCCCCTTTCTCGACGCTCCTCTCGTCTCTCTCTCTCCCCCTTTCTCGACG
>ONZH01014152.1:0-70084 GCA_900303285.1 Rhinella marina | reverse complement strand
TTTTGTGGAGGCCCAAGAGGTGAGACCTCTTAAAATTTTGTGGAGGCCCAAGAGGTGAGACCTGTTAAAGATTTTGTGGAGGCCCAAGAGGTGAGACCTCTTAAAAATTATGTGGAGGCCCAAGAGGTGAGACCTCTTAAACATTTTGTGGAGGCCCAAGAGGTGAGACCTCTTAAAAAATTATGTGGAGGCCCAAGAGGTGAGACCTCTTAAACATTTTGTGGAGGCCCAAGAGGTGAGACCTCTTAAAAATTATGTGGAGGCCCAAGAGGTGAGACCTGTTAAAGATTTTGTGGAGGCCCAAGAGGTGAGACCTGTTAAAAATTATGTGGAGGCCCAAGAGGTGAGACCTGCTTAAAACATTTTGTGGAGGCCCAAGAGGTGAGACCTCTTAAACATTTTGTGGAGGCCCAAGAGGTGAGACCTGTTAAAATTTTGTGGAGGCCCAAGAGGTGAGACCTCTTAAAAATTATGTGGAGGCCCAAGAGGTGAGACCTCTTAAAGATTTTGTGGAGGCCCAAGAGGTGAGACCTCTTAAACATTTTGTGGAGGCCCAAGAGGTGAGACCTGTTAAAAAATTTATGTGGAGGCCCAAGAGGTGAGACCATAAATTAAATTTTTCTTATTTACGGAGCAATTTACGGCGGTTAAGGAGGAGGAGAAAGGAGGTGGAGGAGGAAATGGCACTTCATACAGATGGCACTTCACTTTTGGGCTGCTTTCCACTGTTGAGACCTCTTAAACCTTTTGTGGAGGCCCAAGAGGTGAGACCTGTTAAAAATTATGTGGAGGCCCAAGAGGTGAGACCTGTTAAAAATTTTGTGGAGGCCCAAGAGGTGAGACCTGTTAAACATTTTGTGGAGGCCCAAGAGGTGAGACCTGTTAAAAATTATGTGGAGGCCCAAGAGGTGAGACCTCTTAAACATTTTGTGGAGGCCCAAGAGGTGAGACCTGTTAAAAATTATGTGGAGGCCCAAGAGGTGAGACCTGTTAAACATTTTGTGGAGGCCCAAGAGGTGAGACCTCTGTTAAAAATTATGTGGAGGCCCAAGAGGTGAGACCTGTTAAAACATTTTGTGGAGGCCCAAGAGGTGAGACCTGTTAAAAATTATGTGGAGGCCCAAGAGGTGAGACCTGTTAAACATTTTGTGGAGGCCCAAGAGGTGAGACCTGTTAAACATTTTGTGGGAGGCCCAAGAGGTGAGACCTCTTAAAAACATTTTGTGGAGGCCCAAGAGGTGAGACCTGTTTAAAATTATGTGGAGGCCCAAGAGGTGAGACCTCTTAAAAATTATTGTGGAGGCCCAAGAGGTGAGACCTCTTAAAAAATTATGTGGAGGCCCAAGAGGTGAGACCTGTTAAAAATTATGTGGAGGCCCAAGAGGTGAGACCTCTTAAACATTTTGTGGAGGCCCAAGAGGTGAGACCTCTTAAACATTTTGTGGCAGGCCCAAGAGGTGAGACCTCTTAAAAATTATGTGGAGGCCCAAGAGGTGAGACCTCTTAAAAATTATGTGGAGGCCCAAGAGGTGAGACCTCTTAAAAATTATTGTGGAGGCCCAAGAGGTGAGACCTCTTAAAAATTATGTGGAGGCCCAAGAGGTGAGACCTCTTAAACATTTTGTGGAGGCCCAAGAGGTGAGCCATAAATATATAAATTTTTTCTTATTTACGGAGCAATTCTACGGCGGTTAAGGAGGAGGAGGAGGAGGAGGTGGAGGAGGAAATGGCACTTCATACAGATGGCACTTCACTTTTGGCTGCTTTCCACGGTTGGAGAAGCAAAGTCCGGGTCAATCCACTTGCTGTTCATTTTGATTAGCGTCAGCCTGTCGGCACTGTCGGTTGACAGGCGGCTGCGCTTATCGGTTATAATGCCCCCGGCTGCGCTGAACACCCTTTCTGATAGCACGCTGGCGGCAGGGCAGGCAAGCACCTCCAAGGCGTACAGGGACAGTTCCAGCCACGTGTCCAACTTGGAGACCCAGTAAGTGTAGGACGCCGAGGGATCGGGGAGGACAGGGTTACGGTCTGCCAGGTACTCCCGCAACATCCGCCGATACTTGTCCCTCCTGCTGATAGCGGGCCCCGCAGTGATGGAAGTTGCACGAGGGGGTGCCATGAACGTGTCCCACACCTTGGAGAGTGTTCCCCTGGTGGCTGTGGGCCTGATAGATGTTGTGGGACTCTGGGAGACCCTCTCCTCTCTGCCGCCAGCGATGGTGGGTGGGAAAATCTCCATCATGTTCTGCACGAGTTCCCTCTGGTATTCCAGCAATCGATTCGTCCTCTCCTCTACCGGAATAAAAGAGGAGACGTTATCTTTATACCGGGGGTCCAGGAGTGCGAAGACCCAGTACAGTTTGTTCTCCACTATCCGGACAACACGTGTGTCCCGGGAAAAGCAGCCCAGCATGAAGTCAGCCATGTGTGCCAGACTCTGAATAGGCATGACCTCACTGCCCCCACCAGAAGGATCACTTGCCATTTCCTCCTCTTCCTCTTCCGCCTCCTCTCCGCCCCATCCGCGCTGAACCAATGGGACGCACACAGCCTGACTGCTACCCTCGCCGCCAGCATCCTCCTCCTCTTCCACAGCCACCTCCACGTCGTCCTCCTCCTCATCCTCCTCCTCCTGCAACTGCCACCGTGAAGCAGACAAAAGTGTGGTCTGACTGTGTAGCTCCGTTGCGTCTCCTCCTACCCCCGTCTCCTCTGCGTGCAATGCGTTCTCCCTTATTGCGATGAGCGATTCTTTAAGGACGCCATAGGAGCGGGATGGTTACGCTCACTATAGCGTCCTCGCTGCTGACCTTCTTGGTGGACTCCTCAAAGATACGCAGTACATCGCATATGTCTGCCATCCATGGCCACTCGTGGTTGGCAAACTGAGGGAGCTGAGTTGGAGGCACGCGTGGATTCATAATCTGGTACTCCATCAATGCTCTCTGCTGCTCACACACCCTGGCCAACATGGAATAGGTGGAATTCCAGCGAGTCGGCAGGTCGCACAACAGCCGATGTTCAGGCAAATGGAGGCGTTGCTGGAGTTTTTTTAAGCTAGCAGCAGCTACAGTTGACTTCCGAAAGTGAGCGCACAAGCGCCGCACTTTCACCAGTAGCTCTGCCAGGTTGGGGTAAGTCTTTAGAAATTTTTGGACTACCAGATTAAAAACGTGGGCCAGGCATGGTACGTGATTGAGTTCGGCAAGCTCCAGAGCCGCCACCAGGTTACGGCCGTTATCGCACACACGACCATGCCTGGTCCTAGCTGCAGCGGCGACAGCCACATCTCCGTCTGCTGCAATATGGCGTCCCTCACCTCTGGGGCGCTGTGCTTCCTGTCGCCCAAGCTGATGAGCTTAAGCACCGCCTGCTGACGTCTCCCCGCGCCAGTGCTGCAACGCTTCCAGCTAGCGGCTGAGGGCGATGTTAAGGCACAGGAGGAGGAGGAGGAGGAGGAGGGGGGTTTATCAGAACCCATGCTGGCAATCTTGGGCGGGGGGTGGTAGGTAGGCCGTCTCTGTTTGCGACCCCGTCCCCGCTTCCACTACATTCACCCAGTGTGCCGTCAAAGAGATGTAGCGTCCCTGGCCGCAAGCGCTTGTCCACGAGTCGGTGGTCAAGTGGACCTTTGCGCTGACTGCGTACCTCAGGGCCCGCCTGATGTTACGCGACACGTGCTGGTGCAGGGCGGGGACGGCACTCCGGGAAAAGTAGTGGCGGCTGGGGACGGAATAGCGAGGTGCGGCAGCCGCCATCAGGTCGCGGAAGGCCTGCGTCTCCACAAGCCTAAACGGCAACATCTCCAGGGCCAGCAGTTTGGAGATGTGGCAGTTTAAGGCTTGGGCTTGGGGGTGACTCGAGGCGTACTTCCGCCTGCGGTCGAACGCCTGCGAGATGGACAGTTGTTGGGACGAGGAGTGTGAAGGTGCAGGCGAAGAGGCGGGGGAAGGGGAGGCTGAAGGAGAAGGCCCCAAAGTAGCCGAGGCAGAGGCAGATGTGGAGGTGTCCTGGCTGGAGGTCTGGACCGCAGTGGCAGCACACAACAAAGGGGAAGAGGCAGTGGCAGCAGGACCGGGCGCAGGTTGTATTGCGTTTGCTCTCTCCCACTCAGCCCAGTGCTTGACTTCCAAGTGACGCCGCATGCCTGAGGTGGTCAGATTGCTCTTCTCAGAGCCCCTACTCAGTTTTGAGTGGCAGAGTGTGCAAACCGCGCTCAGTTTGTCATCCGCACAAACATTAAAAAATCTCCACACCACAGAAGTACGAGGCCTCGATGGGGGAGCTTCGCGCGACTGCCCGCTGCTGCCGGGAACAGCTTCGGCCCTGCTGGCTGTGGCCTCACTACTCTGTCTGGACTGTCCTCTGCCTCTGGACATCCCTCTGCCTGTGGACATCCCTCTGCCTGTGGACATCCCTCTGCCTGTGGACATCCTCTGCCTGTGGACATCCTCTGCCTGTGGACATCCCTCTGCCTCTTGCTGCCTTTTTCGGTGCTGCGCAGACCACCACCTCTCCACTGCTTTCCCCGCTGGACATCACCCCTGGCCAAGTGGGGTCGGTCATTTCGTCATCCACCACCTCCTCTTCCACTTCCTCACTCTGCTCCTCCTCCTGCCCACTGGACATTCCAACAGCCTCCCTTGATGGCAACTGCGTCTCATCATCATCATCGCTCATGATAACAGATGCTGGTTCAGGGTCCACATCAGCAGGAGATGGCGAAAACTCAAGTGTTTGGGCATCACTACAAACAAATTCCTCTGCTAGCTCCTGGGATTCTTCCGGCACATCTGAAAAAGGACCCGAAAAGAGCTCCTGGGAGGGGTCAAGGGTGGGATGACTCTGTTGGCCAGGTGTGGAGGAAGGAGGGTCAGAGTGAGACTGTGTGGATGACTGGCTGGTGGACAACTGTGTGGAAGCGCTATCGGCTATCCATTGCACCACCTGTTCAACCTGCTCAGGCCTCAACAGCGGTGTAACCCGCCCCCTGCTTAACTGTCCCATAAAGGCAGGGATTCTGGATGAGCGGGATCCTGGCTGACCCTCACCAGCACGCATTGTATCCCCACTGGCTTCAACAAGGCCCCCAACAGCATTTCCGCGCCCCCGTCCTCGTCCACGTCCACGTCCTATTCCGCTAGCCCCCCTCCGCATTTTATTTTTTTTTTTTTACAATATTTTTGCAAGAGAACGCACAGTACAGTGGCCAATTAAAAGGCCTAGATATTGTATATTTCAAGGTACACAGCCGTGTACTAACTGAACAGACGGTGGGTATTTACACCAGGTATGTGAAATAATTTAGCAAGAGAACGCACAGTACAGTGGCCAATTAAAAGGCCTAGATATTGTATATTTCAAGGTACACAGCCGTGTACTAACTGAACAGACGGTGGGTATTTACACCAGGTATGTGAAATTAATTTAGCAAGAGAACGCACAGTACAGTTGGCCAATTAAAAGGCCTATATATTGTATATTTCAAGGTACACAGCCGTGTACTAACTGATCAGACGGTGGGTATTTACACCAGGTATGTGAAATTAATTTTGCAAGAGAACGCACAGTACAGTTGGCCAATTAAAAGGCCTATATATTGTATATTTCAAGGTACACAGCCGTGTACTAACTGATCAGACGGTGGGTATTTACACCAGGTATGTGAAATTAATTTAGCAAGAGAACGCACAGTACAGTTGGCCAATTAAAAGGCCTATATATTGTATATTTCAAGGTACACAGCCGTGTACTAACTGATCAGACGGTGGGTATTTACACCAGGTATGTGAAATTAATTTAGCAAGAGAACGCACAGTACAGTTGGCCAATTAAAAGGCCTATATATTGTATATTTCAAGGTACACAGCCGTGTACTAACTGAATTCAGACGGTGGGTATTTACACCAGGTATGTGAAATTAATTTAGCAAGAGAACGCACAGTACAGTTGGCCAATTAAAAAGGCCTATATATTGTATATTTCAAGGTACACAGCCGTGTACTAACTGATCAGACGGTGGGTATTTACACCAGGTATGTGAAATTAATTTAGCAAGAGAACGCACAGTACAGTTGGCCAATTAAAAGGCCTATATATTGTATATTTCAAGGTACACAGCCGTGTACTAACTGATCAGACGGTGGGTATTTACACCAGGTATGTGAAATTAATTTAGCAAGAGAACGCACAGTACAGTTGGCCAATTAAAAGGCCTATATATTGTATATTTCAAGGTACACAGCCGTGTACTAACTGATCAGACGGTGGGTATTTACACCAGGTATGTGAAATTAATTTAGCAAGAGAACGCACAGTACAGTTGGCCAATTAAAAGGCCTATATATTGTATATTTCAAGGTACACAGCCGTGTACTAACTGAACAGACGGTGGGTATTTACACCAGGTATGTGAAATTAATTTAGCAAGAGAACGCACAGTACAGTTGGCCAATTAAAAGGCCTATATATTGTATATTTCAAGGTACACAGCCGTGTACTAACTGAACAGACGGTGGGTATTTACACCAGGTATGTGAAATTAATTTAGCAAGAGAACGCACAGTACAGTTGGCCAATTAAAAGGCCTATATATTGTATATTTCAAGGTACACAGCCGTGTACTAACTGAACAGACGGTGGGTATTTACACCAGGTATGTGAAATTAATTTAGCAAGAGAACGCACAGTACAGTTGGCCAATTAAAAGGCCTATATATTGTATATTTCAAGGTACACAGCCGTGTACTAACTGATCAGACGGTGGGTATTTACACCAGGTATGTGAAATTAATTTAGCAAGAGAACGCACAGTACAGTTGGCCAATTAAAAGGCCTAGATATTGTATATTTCAAGGTACACAGCCGTGTACTAACTGAACAGACGGTGGGTATTTACACCAGGTATGTGAAATTAATTTAGCAAGAGAACGCACAGTACAGTTGGCCAATTAAAAGGCCTATATATTGTATATTTCAAGGTACACAGCCGTGTACTAACTGAACAGACGGTGGGTATTTACACCAGGTATGTGAAATTAATTTAGCAAGAGAACGCACAGTACAGTTGGCCAATTAAAAGGCCTATATATTGTATATTTCAAGGTACACAGCCGTGTACTAACTGAACAGACGGTGGGTATTTACACCAGGTATGTGAAATTAATTTAGCAAAGAGAACGCACAGTACAGTTGGCCAATTAAAAGGCCTATATATTGTATATTTCAAGGTACACAGCCGTGTACTAACTGATCAGACGGTGGGTATTTACACCAGGTATGTGAAATTAATTTAGCAAAGAGAACGCACAGTACAGTTGGCCAATTAAAAGGCCTAGATATTGTATATTTCAAGGTACACAGCCGTGTACTAACTGAACAGACGGTGGGTATTTACACCAGGTATGTGAAATTAATTTAGCAAGAGAACGCACAGTACAGTTGGCCAATTAAAAGGCCTATATATTGTATATTTCAAGGTACACAGCCGTGTACTAACTGAACAGACGGTGGGTATTTACACCAGGTATGTGAAATTAATTTAGCAAGAGAACGCACAGTACAGTTGGCCAATTAAAAGGCCTATATATTGTATATTTCAAGGTACACAGCCGTGTACTAACTGATCAGACGGTGGGTATTTACACCAGGTATGTGAAATTAATTTAGCAAGAGAACGCACAGTACAGTTGGCCAATTATTAAAAGGCCTATATATTGTATATTTCAAGGTACACAGCCGTGTGTACTAACTGAACAGACGGTGGGTATTTACACCAGGTATGTGAAATTAATTTTAGCAAGAGAACGCACAGTACAGTTGGCCAATTAAAAGGCCTATATATTGTATATTTCAAGGTACACAGCCGTGTACTAACTGAATCAGACGGTGGGTATTTACACCAGGTATGTGAAATTAATTTAGCAAGAGAACGCACAGTACAGTTGGCCAATTAAAAGGCCTAGATATTGTATATTTCAAGGTACACAGCCGTGTACTAACTGAACAGACGGTGGGGTATTTACACCAGGTATGTGAAATTAATTTAGCAAGAGAACGCACAGTACAGTTGGCCAATTAAAAGGCCTATATATTGTATATTTCAAGGTACACAGCCGTGTACTAACTGAACAGACGGTGGGTATTTACACCAGGTATGTGAAATAATTTAGCAAGAGAACGCACAGTACAGTGGCCAATTAAAAGGCCTAGATATTGTATATTTCAAGGTACACAGCCGTGTACTAACTGAACAGACGGTGGGTATTTACACCAGGTATGTGAAATAATTTAGCAAGAGAACGCACAGTACAGTGGCCAATTAAAAGGCCTAGATATTGTATATTTCAAGGTACACAGCCGTGTACTAACTGAACAGACGAGTTATAAACATGTTTTTTTTTAAAGAAACAGTATGCCAATTAGTAGGCAGAACCTAATACACCACTAATGCCTCTCTCTGTCCCTACTCCAGCAGCTATCCCTGAATACGGCAGCCGTTCTCTGTAAAGTGTATCTTGTAGTAAAGCTATCACTGTAGTGCACTATAGTAGCCCTGATAAGGGCTTTTAATCACGCTCCTGCCTGTCCAACTGCTAAAACCTGTCTGTCCCTTCTCCAGCCTCTGTCCCTGACTAAGTTCACGCAGCATATGCGTACGAGCAGGAAGAGCTGAGTTTTTAATATTCGAGGTCACATGGTTTTTCCAGCCAATCCATGTAGACGCTGTTTTCGCGCTGCCAGCGTGCTCAGCGTGCCTGTCATACCCCCCCTGCATGTTGATTGGTGGAAAAAGAGCGCCAGGGAAGGTGGGAGGGGAAACGAATTCTAAGTGCGCCATCGCCGTTATACTCGATTGAAATCGAGTGTGCCGAATATCGTAGTATTCGATCGAATACCAGCTCGATCGAACACTACTCGCTCATCTCTACATGTTAACACTGTGACATATATATACATAATGTGCATATAGGTAATGTGTAGGGTACCTCCCCTTTGTTGTAAGCACCTCCCTCAATATATCACCAAGAAAATGTGTAAGAATCGTTAGAAGACACATAATAGCCATCACTTAACATTTAAAAATCACATACCCCCAGTTCCTTGAAGACAATTAGTGGGAAATCTGGCTCGATTCCAGTCCACACGTGCAGCGTCTGTGTGGTCGCAGAGAGACTGCGTACTGTGGGGCCGGAAGTGACATGCGCGCCCGCCGTGTGGCCGGCGATACGCATCAAATCCGACAGTACATTCTAAGCATGTACGCGTCGGATGCGGCGTTCAGCGTGCCTGTTGCCCAGCAACCCCCAGGCTTCAAATAGTAGCACTACATATCTGGGCACCTACTATCTCCTATCTATATTGATAGTTCAGAATAGCTGGTTAACAATTTAAAGGCCGCCACTCGCCCTTTTGCAATATAGATCAACTGATCTCATAATGTTAGAAGGGGGATTATGGGGAAAATTTATAGGTATAAAGCCTATTGTTCAATTATCTATACATTTAGGCCTCTATCTCCATCTGCAGTCGTCAATAGCAACAGTTCCTATATTTATACACAAACAGTCTCTGTGATCCATTATGGTCAGCCTCGTGGTTAAAATAATATATGTACCAGGAATTTACCCTACGTAAGCCCAAAATTCCAGTGTCCATGTATCTAAGGAGTTTAAATGTACTCCCTTTTAATCTATTATCAACATGATTAAGTGGACAACTGTGGTCGGGAGAGAGGTAGCCTAACCTCTGTGTCGGACCCCTTGGTACCTGTCTCCCATTTACGCGTTAACATACATAACATTAGGGATAGTGGGGGTTTATGTATCCCGGACTCCCGTCCGGGGTCATAATAATGCCCCAAATTCCTGTACTACAGGGGAACCTATGTCTAGTGAAGACCCCCCCCCCCTTTAAGAGTTAGGGGAGGTCTCCTCCAGGTTGGCACCCCTATAATTACACATTCATTGGACAGGTACCCGCTCCATGGCTAATTGGGTCCTCAAAGGTAATTCTAGGCCAAAGCTCAAAAAGAGCGTTATAAAGAATATTTCAAATATGTCCCGCCACTTATTGCCTGTACACTTAAGGTAATAGGCACCTTTTCATGGCTCATGGTGGGCAAAACCTTCCTGTACAGTAATGTAAGATAACTACCAGTCCATAGCAAGGAGGCCGTCCCACAGAAAGATCACAGTTGATTGTTCTACGGCATCTAGTTCCCACTGTGAAGTGAAACAAAAAAAGTGTATTAGTGATGTATAATTCAGTGTATCATACAACAGCTATCTCGACTATGTCGGGTACAAAGCTTAATGGAAACCCATATAACAAAATGTATATAAACTACCTATATCACACATATAATGGGGGTAGAGGGGTTAGATCAGTTATCAGTTATGCAAATAGAGAACCGATTTTGAATTCTCTGTTTAGGCCCTTGGGCTCTAAAGTGTCCAGTTCAAAAATCCACTTCAATTCCAGTCTTTTTAGTAAACGTTCTCTGTCTCCACCTCTCCTAGGAGGAGAAATCCCATCAATGATGCGGTATCTCAGTTGTGAGAGATTGTGTCTGAATTTCACAAAATGTTCAGGTACTGGTTGTTCCTGTTCTTGGGACAAAGTATCAGTTTGTTTCTTTGTAAATAATTTCCTTATGGAGTACTTATGTTGGTTCAGTCTGTTTTTAAAGGGTTGAGTTGTTTCACCAACATAAAAAAGGCCGCACGGACATTGTAACAAATAGATGATAAATTCTGAGTTACATGTATAGAAACCATTTATCTTGTATTTTTTACCGTCTGCGGGTGTGTGAATGAATCTCCCTTGATGATGCCGTTGCAATTGCAACATCCCAGACAGGGGAAGCAGCCTTTCCTCTGTATTGTAGGTTTGTTAGGTTGGGCTATATCAGCTCGGACCAGTTTATCACCTAGATTTTTGGATCTTTTATAGAACAATAACGGTGGTTGTTGAAATTCTGCTATATTTGGAAACGTCTGCCTCAGAATGTGCCAGTTTCTACTAAGTACCCCACCTATTTGTTTACTCAGTTCGGTATAAGTGGAGACAAAGGGGATTCTCTTTGTCTGTTTGGTAGCTTTTTTAGGGGTGAGTAAATTGGATCTAACCTGGGATTTCACCCTTTCTACATGTCTTTCCACTAAACGTTTGGGGTATTGTCTTTCAATAAATCTATTACTCATGGCCCTCAGTCTTTCATCTACCTTATGTTCATCCGAGACAATCCGTCTCGTTCTCAAAAGTTGGCTGTAGGGTAGTGATTCAAGCATCCTTTTGGGGTGTGCGCTGTCAAACCTGAGCATGTTGTTGCGATCAGTCGGTTTCACATAGATGTCTGTCTTAAAGATACTGTCCTGTACATATATTAAGACATCTAAAAATTGTAAGGAACTCTGTGACGATACCACCGTAAATTTCAAGTCTGACTTTTGTTTCATCTATTTGTTACAATGTCCGTGCGGCCTTTTTTATGTTGGTGAAACAACTGAACCCTTTAAAAACAGACTGAACCAGCATAAGTACTCCATAAGGAAATTATTTACAAAGAAACAAACTGATACTTTGTCCCAAGAACAGGAACAACCAGTACCTGAACATTTTGTGAAATTCAGACACAATCTCTCACAACTGAGATACCGCATCATTGATGGGATTTCTCCTCCTAGGAGAGGAGGAGACAGAGAACGTTTACTAAAAAGACTGGAATTGAAGTGGATTTTTGAACTGGACACTTTAGAGCCCAAGGGCCTAAACAGAGAATTCAAAATCGGTTCTCTATTTGCATAACTGATAACTGATCTAACCCCTCTACCCCCATTATATGTGTGGATATAGGTAGTTTTATTATACATTTTTGTTATATGGGTTCCATTAAGCTTTTGTACCCGACATAGTCGAGATAGCTTTTGGGTTGTATTGATTTACCCAGCTTTGGAATTATACATCACTAATACACTTTTTTGTTTCACTTCACAGTAGGAACTAGATGCCGTTAGAACAGATTCAACTGTGATCTTTCTGTGGGACGGCCCTCTCTTGCTTATGGACTGGTTAGCTTATCTACAGTTACTGTACAGGAAGGTTTTTGCCCACCATTGAGCCATGAAAATGGTGCCTATACCTTAAAGGGTGTGCCGAGTATTGAAAAAAAATATATAGCACTGTTAAATCTGATGTGCAGGCAATATAAACTAAGTTAAGCAAGTTTTAGGCAAAAAAAGAATCCATATTTCCTAATTGTCCCCTGGTTTCTCTTCTGGTCTTTTGTTTTCACATGCAATAACAACAATCTCAGCCCCGTTCCCCTCTCCCCCCCTCTCTGCAAAGGGAATGAATACAAGCGCTGAAGTGCATGTCTGCCTGCTGGAATACTCACGCAGCAATGTTGTAGTGTTAGGACTAAAGTCCCAGCATGTACATATGAGCAATGCTATACACACAGGAAATTTTCTCCCTACCTGATCTTCGTACAATACAATATCCTCTATGAGCTCCTTGCCGCAGCCATTTGTCTCCTCTCCACTGCTGCAAGCTATGTTTGTTCCTAAAGCCTTGAGCCTCAGTGCTGTTTCTGGGCTGAAGGGGTTAATGTTTATCTGAAGGAAACCAGGGAGAGCAGATAGCATGGAGCCCGACAAAGGAAGGGGGCGTGGCCCATTGACTGTCTCGTGTATAGTAACTGTTATCGAACTCTGTAGGCCTTGTGAACGAAACATCACAGAGCAGAGAGATAAGGTGACATCACAGTCATGTGACCCTCAGTCAACTCTGAGAAACCAGCAGCTTTAGAAACACAAAGTATATGGGAAAGTTGTTATACCTGACAAGTTAGAAACATATAAAGAACAAAAAAATAACTCGGACAACCCCTTTAAGTGTACAGGCAATAAGTGGCGGGACATATTTGAAATATTCTTTATAACGCTCTTTTTGAGCTTTGGCCTAGAATTACCTTTGAGGACCCAATTAGCCATGGAGCGGGTACCTGTCCAATGAATGTGTAATTATAGGGGTGCCAACCTGGAGGAGACCTCCCCTAACTCTTAGGGGGGGGTCTTCACTAGACATAGGTTCCCCTGTAGTACAGGAATTTGGGGCATTATTATGACCCCGGACGGAAGTCCGGGACACATAAACCCCCACTATCCCTAATGGTATGTATGTAAACGCGTAAATGGGAGACAGGTACCAAGGGGTCCGACACAGAGGTTAGGCTACCTCTCTCCCGACCACAGTTGTCCACTTAATCATGTTGATAATAGATTAAAAGGGAGTACATTTAAACTCCTTAGATACATGGACACCGGAATTTTGGGCTTACGTAGGGTAAATTCCTGGTACATATATTATTTTAACCACGAGGCTGACCATAATGGATCACAGAGACTGTTTGTGTATAAATATAGGAACTGTTGCTATTGACGACTGCAGATGGAGATAGAGGCCTAAATGTATAGATAATTGAACAATAGGCTTTATACCTATAAAGTTTCCCCATAATCCCCCTTCTAACATTATGAGATCAGTTGATCTATATTGCAAAAGGGAGAGTGGCGGCCTTTAAATTGTTAACCAGCTATTCTGAACTATCAATATAGATAGGAGATAGTAGTGCCCAGATATGTAGTGCTACTATTTGAAGCCTGGGGGTTGCTGGGCAACAGGCACGCTGAACGCCGCATCCGACGCGTACATGCTTAGAATGTACTGTCGGATTTGATGCGTATCGCCGGCCCTACACGGCGGGCGCGCGATGTCACTTCCAGCCCCACAGTACGCAGTCTCTCTGTGACCACACAGACGCTGCACGTGTGGACTTGGAATCGAGCCAGATTTCCCACTAATTGTCTTCAAGGAACTGGGGGTATGTGATTTTTAAATGTTAAGTGATGGCTATTATGTGTCTTCTAACGATTCTTACACATTTTCTTGGTGATATATTGAGGGAGGTGCTTACAACAAATGGGAGGTACCCTACACATTACCTATATGCACATTATGTATATATATGTCACAGTGTTAACACGTATTTATGCTTGATAAAGACCAACACTGGTCGAAACGTTGCTAAGTTGGTGAAATAAACACAAGAAAGAAAAGACAACGAGTGCCGCAGTACGACTCCACCATTTGCAGACCGCAAAACATCCAATGGTCGTGTACATGAGCCTTAAAGCCTTATTCACATGTCTGTGTCCATGCTTAAGGGCTCATGTACACGAACGTGTGTGGTCAATGCCAGTGTGACAGTGGGGCCGCCGCATTCGGATCGCGGACCCATTCACTTGAATTGGGTCCGTGATCCACATCCGGCGGTCCACACCGCAAAAAAGTAGTGCATGCGGAGGCATGGCCAGAAACACCACGGAAGCACACTGTAGTGCTTCCGTGGTGTTCAGATCCGTGCTTCTGTTCTGCATCTCCGGGATTGCGGACCCATTCAAGTGAATAGGTGCGTGATGCGGAGTGCACACGGCCAGTGCCCGTGTATTGCGGACCCGCAGTATGCATCTGTGTTGCATCCAAGGTTTTCACGGACCCATAAACTATAATGGGCGCAATGGATCTGTGAACAAAGTAGAGCACGGATCTGTGCTAAAAAAAACGAACAAAGGACCATGCTAACACACTAACGTGTGAATACACACATTAAGGGTTCATGCATACGGCCGTGTACTGGCCAGGCCTGTATTGTGGCCCGCAAACAGCAGGTCAGCAATATACGGGCCCCGGCCGTTTTTGCACCACATCATGGATGCGGAACCATTCAATTAAATCGGTCCGCTGTCACGTATCAGGGAATAGTGCAGCCCTGAGCTCAACCCACACCACTGTCCCTACCTTCTTGCACAGTCCGTCCAAACTGACGGTGTGCAAATGGACGGTGGTCCCTAGCTTACGGGCACGAGAATATTACCAAGACGAGGTCATGAGCCAGAAGGTCACGTCAATACCAAGGGATAACACTAGAGTGGAGTCAATACAAGCCGAGGTCAGAAGCAGAGAGGTAGCGTCAGGTTACATGAGGACGAGGTCAAATTCTAGCCGAGGTCTGGAGCCAAGAGGTCACGTAGTACAAGGGGAGATACAAGGACGAGGTCAAATTCAAGCCGAGGTCAAAACAGAAGTCGCAATAGTACACAAACGTTGCTGAAGGTAAAGAAGACCAATTACAGGCAACCTGTGGCCAGCAGGTTGCCTGTTTAAATAGGCCAACAGGTGGGTCATGTGGCTTGGCCAGCATCACGTGACCCTAGTTAGAAGATCCAATCAACGCCGGCGCTCACATGCCCCCCTTGCTCGTTGCCTAGGGGATGGAGGACACCATCCGCACTGGGAAGTGTGCAACGCCGGGCCCTCCATGCCCCCTGGTCACCATGGAGATGAGGATGCCGGTCGCGTCCTCGCTCCAGCATACCAGTGGGAGACCGGCGGTGCTGCAGGGACGGAGCACGCCGCTGGCTCTTCGTTACATCCGCAATCCGGAAGCTGTGGTGAGGCACAAAACACCACGGAAGCACTACGGAGCACTAAATGAATGGGGACGTGTGCTGTCCATGGAGATCATGTACAGCATACATACGTGGAACACTGACGTGTGAATGAGACTTAAAGGGAACCTGTCATCTCCGAAACACCCCCTGAACTAGAGTAAGTGGTGTATAGTGTAAGTGATGCTGAATCCGAATATGTAAGTTTTATCTTCATACTCACTTCCATTCTGACGCTGTGCTCCCACAAACCAGCAGTAAAATGCACTGAGAGGACTCTTCTTTGAGTCCTCTCCATTATGTGAGTGAGCACCGGAGTCCTCTCAGTGCATTTTACTGCAGGTTTGTGGGAGCACAGCGTCGGAATGGAAGTGAGTATGAAGATAAAACTTACATATTCAGATTCAGCACCAGTTACACTATACACCGCTTACTCTAGTTCAGGGGAGGTTTCGGAGATGACAGGTTCCCTTTAACAGTGTTATTACGTGTCCTCTGCTGTTCACCAGATAGATATAAACTGATGTGACTCTTGTGCCACATCAGCAGACTGTTTTGCCAGTAATTTGTTTGATTTGGAAATCAAGAAGCTCACGCTAGAAAGTGAAATACAGTAGTGTCTGTGTGTATGAATTCTAACGTGCAAAAGTTTGGCATTGTGTAAAAAGGTAAACTTTTAAAGAATTGTACGTATTATGCACTAAATGCACAGATGACAAGGGATTAGTATGATATAAACTTGACCAGTAAATTTATTTGTAATTCTTTTGACTCTGTGAAAATCTACTACTTCACAAGCACCACATCAGAATAAAGGCCCTTGCACACGACCGTATGCCCTCCGAGACATACAGTCCGTGAGCGGGCCATATGTCCCAGAGTGGCATTGATCATGCGCGCACGAGCATACAGCATCATAGATTACATAGTGCTTGCACAATATAAGAAGAAGCGTCTGCCTCTCTGGTGGCCAGGACCCATGGGAGTGTACATGGGCTGGTGCTTTTCCTATAGTGTGCAAGCACAACCACCACTGATGGATTGCAGGGAGGTCTGTAACCATGGAAACGTGCAGACTATAATGTGATGGAAAAATGAATCCAGCCAGCAAAGGAAGCAATATGGACAATCGCAATACATTAGTAAGTGCCTTGTATTAAGTTTCTCTACATGATAAATGCCACTTATTGAAGTGAGACAACCCCTTTAAGCCCTTACACGGTTGTCCATTGCGGGGCATTTCATTTAGTCCCCTTGCCACAGGTGTATAAAATCCAGCCCCCAGCCATGCAGTCTGCCATAGATGCATTTGTGAAAAAATGGGCCTTTAAAGTGCTCACTGAATTTGAACATGGTACTGCCATCGATCCAACAAATCAGTTTGTGAAATTTCTTCCCTCCTAGATATTCCATGATCGCCAGGGGGTGTATTATTGCAGACTGGTAGCATTTAGGAACCACAGCAACTCAGCCACGAAGTAGAGACCACATAAAGTTAGAGAGTGGGGTCTCCGAGTTTTGAGTTACACAGTGTATAAAAGTCACCAACGCTCTGCTGAATCAGTAACTGCAGAGTCCAAACCTGTGACAAAAACTTCGCCCCTGGGCTAAGGAGCTGTGTGCAAGCATGATGCCAATAGTCTGATAGAGCGGTGTAAAGCACGGGTCCTCTAGACTCTGGTGCAGTAGAAACGTGTTATGTGGCAGTTTAATAGATGAGTCTGGGTTTGGTGAATACCAGGAGAACGTTACGTGCCTGACTGCATTGGTGGAGGAGGGATAATGTTATGGGGCTTTTTAGTCCTTAAAAAATCTTTTTTTTTAAACATTGAGTTTTTATTGAAAGTTTTGTTAAATACAAAATTAGAAAATCAATAATCAATTCAATAAGAAAATCTTAATGCTTCAGCATACCCAGACATTTAGGACCATTGTAAGCTTCCAACTTTGAGGGAACTGTCTGGGAAAGGCTCTTTTCTGTTCCAGTAGGACTGTGCCCCCGTGAGCAAAACAAGGTCCATAAAGTCATGGTTGGGTAAGATTGGTGTGGAAGAGCCCTGACCTCAACCCAACTGAACACCTTTGGGATGAACTAGAATGGAGACTGAGAGCCAAGCCATCTCTTCCAGCATCAGTGTCAGACCTCACAAATGCTTCCTGGATGAATGGGCAAAAAGTCCCACAGACACGCTTCAAAATATTTTAGAAAGGCTTCCCAGAAGAGTGAAAGCTGTTTTAGCTGCAAAGAGTAAGGGGTGTTTGACAACACGATATTACTGCATATGGATCTAGACTGAGATATCATAAAAAACACCTGTAGGTGTAATGTGTAGCTGTCTCAATATTTTTATCCATAAAATGTATTTTTCCAACAAGGGGACTTTTACTTTACATTATTATTATTATTATTATTATTATGATTGAATATATTGGAAAGCCTCTGTGTTCCAATGCATTCTACCTTGTGCATATGATATACACATGGATCGGTTAGGTATGTCCTAGCAGTCATTATCTCAAGACAGCCCTTTGCTAGGCCAATGGCCGTCACTGTAAAAGGTGTATTAGGAAGCGTTCCTTCCCAGCGATCGCCTGTTCACTAGCCGAGGAGACTGCTTCTATTGCATGCACCAATCTCCTCCACAACATGGTGAGGAGTGAACAGTATACCATCGCTCGTCTCCATGCTGTCCAGTTGTTTGCCGGCAGAAGATCGTGATTTGACACAACGATCTGCTGCCGGCAAACAATAATTTTTAAACCTGTCAAAAGATTTGGATTGCTTGATGAATGAGTGTTTGCTCGTTCATCGGACAATCAGCAGACAGTATTACACTGCCAGATGATCAGTAACTAGCATTCATACGACAATCGTCTGGTGTAATACAGGCTTAAGTGTATGTTCTCAAGGTATGGATTTACCACAAGCAAATATGATGATGGATATGTCACTTTTGAGTTAGGACTCCATGGAGGCTTTTTGGTCACACAATGGTCATGAACTCAATGGGGCAGATTTGCCAGTCCTATAGATGGTGTAAACTTAGGGCTCATGCACACGACCGTATATATTTTGCTGTCCGCAAAACACGGATCTGCAAAAAGAATGGATGATGTCCGTGTGCATTCCGTATTTTGCGGAATGGAACAGCTGGCCCCTAATAGAACAGTCCGTAATGTGGACAATAATGGAACATTTTCTATTTTTTTGCGAATCGGACATATGGAAACGGAATGCATACGTAAGTAACGGAATCCATACGGAGTAACTTCCGTTTTTTTGCAGACCCATTGAAATGAATGGTTCCACATATGGTCTGCAAAAAAATGGAATGGATGCGCAAAGAAAATACGTTCATGTGCATGAGCCCTTAAGCTACATGGATGTGCACCAGATTTATCACAGGGGCTCCGGCTGGATAATATATTGAATAGGCACTCATATCTAGGTCATGTGGAATTAAATAAAACTGTTTATTGAAACACACATACACGTAAGGCACTGTGAGTCACGTGGGACGCCGAGGACTCCGAGGAGTAAGGAGCAGAGGGCTGAACAGATCGCTGTACAGCCGTGAATCCTGAGACACCTACAATACAAGTGAGATGGGAACTTCTCTCCTAGTCAATGAGTAATGCTTACATCCTCCGTTATAACCACATGGGACGCCACGGTAGGTGAAAGAGAGGGATAATTCCATATGACCTAGATATGAGTGCCTATTCAATTTGATTAATATAAAATATATACTCGCATTTGACAGAGTGGGTCTGTCACTATAGAGCACCTACCAATAACATTTGGAAGGTGAGCAGACCATCAACCCAATTGTTACTTGGATAATATATTGGGTGCATGGCTAGACACATTTGTCTAACTATTCAAGCTATTGGTTGGCACAGGTAGGTTTACACAGAGTTTTTTGGAGAAAGGTTTGAGGTAAATTTTCCTGCAGGTTTTTTAACCAAAGCTATAAGTAGATCTAGTAGGAAGGACAAGTATGAGTCATTGTTTTATATTTCCAATTTCTTTAAAATCCACTTCTGGCTGCCTTAAATCCTCCTCCAAAAAAACTCCTGAGAGAGACCTGCTCACTAAGAAGGCCGCACATGCTCAGTTTCATCCTTCAACTGCCTCTTGAGCTGTGATAGGGAGAACTGAGACACACCTCCTGGGCTGTGATAGGGAAAGCATGGACACGCCCCCTGAGCTGCAGCAGAAAAGAACATTATTCATGGGATAACCCCTTTAAATGTCCTTCACAGAGGCGGACAGCACACTGTGTGCTTTATGCATCTTTTGCAGCCCCATTCACAACTGATCCACAAAAAATACAGATTGGATGTGAACAAAACATATGATGTGCAAGAGACCTTAGGCTATGCTTCATTGGCGGACAGCACAGAACCATGCCCTTTTGGTGAGCTACTGTAGGTGCAGATGATTTCACAAGGAACTACTGTAGATGTGCCAAAAATGTGGCAGATTGTTCCAAATTTGCGCAAATTTTTGTGCAACTTACAACAATGTCTAAGTGCACTGACATTAGTTAACATAGGCAAAGGTTTTCCTTAGGAGTCAAGCAACTTTTACTCTATAAAAGTGTCTTGGGGTACACCCATTCCGGTATATTGACCTCCTTATTCTCAGCAATTGACCTTATCTCACTATGGTAATGAAAAACCAGTCCTGTATATTGGTTTCATCTTCCCCGAACACCATACGTTTCTGAAGAGCTGCAGTGGATTCTTAACAGACAGGACATGTAGTTTCCACATTGAAACTACCAGAGCTTTTGCATTAATTGCATTAGTGGTATACCACTGACATTGACAGTCCATTTGTGAATTTTTTAAATGGTTTACGGACAGGCACCAATTATAATATCAGCATATCAATACATTTGTGTGTTTTATGGCTGTGACATGGTATTACTAACATGGAAAAAGTATCCATAAAATAAACCTCAACCCAAGTGCAAAAGTTTATGTACTGTACGTGTGGATGGCATTAACCCTGTAAAAAATGTTCCTACAGTTTAATTGCTTCTATGCTATTTTTGTCCAGAACATGAAAGTGCTTCCATAAAACATAATTGTTATAGGCTTTAATCACATATATTTCAAATCTCAAATAGATTGTGCAGACAATTTACCATCTAAAAGACATTTTAATACTATACAGGAGCCTGTGATGAGGAAATGCTGCATTTATTTTAAGAGAGAGAAATCAGTGTTTCATTGCTTAGACTGTCTAACTTCACTTTAGGTAATTACATTCCTTTTTGTATTACCCGGAACAATAATTGACTTGGTTATTGAAAGTCAAAATGATTTTCCTGGTTCTAAGGGGAATTTAGGTAGTTGAGAGGTATACACTTGCAATGTTTCCAATAAGAAGCTACAAAGTAATGAAAATCACACTAATGTTATTGGTGGACATAGAAGATACTGGGCCAAATGCCACCACTAGAAGTCCCTGGTATATGACTTTTAAACAGAACTTCAGTTTCCAATATTGGAGATATCAGACCACTACATTAAACGCAATGGCCTTGTTGGAAGGAATACCAAATATGTCATGTTTTTCCAAGCTACCACATACCAGACTCTGTAATAATTTGTGGTACGACATAACAGAAGGAGCCACAGGGAGCAGGTACCGTGGCTCGTTGGGAGGATCCTACACAACAATAGGTCCAATGGTCCAGCAGAGAAAAACGTATATAGAGTTGCCTTTGGAGCCAATCATTTACCACTTGGGCCTATTTCTTAGTGTTGAGCAAATCGGGCTTTGAATCCAAGATTCAAAGTCGATTCATTCAAAATTTAGTTTGAATGCTGTACAGAGATGCTGTACGGAGTTCATAAATTCGTTATCACCGAAGTCTGATACCACCGAAATGGTAGCAGCTAGAAACATGCAACTGGTCTTATTTGAAAGCTGACATTCCAGGCTTTCATACAAGATCAAATGACAGCTAAAGTCCAAGCAACAAAGGAGAAATCACTGTTAGAAATCAAGTCTGGGAATAATCGCGAGTAAAACCTCTTTTTACTTTCACTTTCAGCTGCATTCACAGCTTCCCAATTTCTATTAGTGATATCTTCTTCTGTCCTAAACATATTGCTGCCATATGGTACTGTGTGAAAGAGTGGAATGTCTGCTTTCAAACAAGACCAGTTGCATGTTTCTAGCTGGTACCATTCAGGAGGTAGCAGCATCTAAAGCAGCCCTCCCCCACCAGTTAGCTACTTTTACCACTGCTGGAGCTGGAGCTAGCAAAACAGTTAGGGGGTTAAAGGGGTCGTTCCATGAGAAATACTTATCCCTTATCCACAGGATAGTCCCCATTTTAATGGAATAGTTGGCAAGAGTGCACATTGCCCTCCATTTAATTCTATGGGACTGTCAGAGATGGTTGAGTACAACGCTCAGCTATCTCCAACAGTCCCATAGAGTTGAATGGAGTGGCTATGTGTGACTGCCACTTCTTTTAAATGGGGAAACTCAGTGTAACAACCTCCACCATCATACGAATCTGCAAAACACTTCCCTTAGCTTTGATTTACATACAGCCCCATCCAATCGTCACCATTTGCACACAATATATTACTCTCCTATATGTCTGATTAGTTATCCAACTTACAGATACAATGGGAATCTTCTTAATAAAGATGCTGCTACTGAAGGTACAGAGCTGTGCCTGGCAGACAATGAATGGGGTGCAGTGAGAGTTGGATCCCCACCAAACTAATATTTATTTATTTTATTATATAGCGCTGATATATTCCGCAGCGATTTACAGACATTAGCATCACACTGTCTCCAATGGGGCTCACAATCTAAGTTTCCTATCAGTATGTCTTTGGATTGTGGGAGGAACCCAGAGGAAAACCATGCAAACACGAGGAGGACATACAAACCCCATGCGCACGGTGTCCTTGGTCAGATTCAAACCTATGTCCCCAGTGCTGCGAAGCCACTGTGCTGAAATAAAAAATATTGTCAGATGAGGGAGTGGTGTAGCTTTACCAAGTCGTCCACTACATTTAGAGGAAAGAAGGATTCTATACCAACAGACAGGGGCGATTTGGCCATAGACCTTACAGGGAAATTTCCCGGTGGGCCGATGCCCAGGGGGCCATCTGGGCCCTCTTAATTGCCAGCAAGTGGAAGTTTTTGGGGATGTATTTTGTACTGCTGGCAGTGTTTTGTGATGGACTGTGGTATTTGGCTCTGTTGGGGTGGTATAATGTGCAACAATCTGGTATTACTGGCCCTGCCTTCCATCAATTTGGACCCAACTACAAAATGGGGCCACTTTTAGTATTTTTTCCAGGGCCACTTTAAGTTCCCAGTCCGCCCCTGCCAACAGATAAGGGGATTCTTTACTGTAAGTGGTACTATACAATACTCTGCCAAAGGAAGTTATCTTGGTAATTAATTTGATTACACAAGTACAGGTTGAAGTAGAAGGACTTTTTAAAACTTTACTATGCTACTATGTGCCAGAACGATTGCAGAGTACTGTTGGTAGTTTGTGAGGCATAAAGCAGATGGGGGCAGTGACCTTTCCATATCCTTCAGCATTGGACTCTTTCTATTTGCCAGCTCATCTGTGTCCTAAGAAAGAGCAGAGGGCAACAGAAAAATAAAAGATTGATCCACATTATTCCTGTTTATTCTTTCACTATTTTGTTATGTTTGCTGTTTTATGGTGTTAATAAAACACTTATTATTATTGAGTCTAATATGATTGCAGTTCATAAAGATGAGTGCTGGAGATGCAGTAGATAAATACATTGCTAGGTGCCTAATCTTATTTTTAGCTCTTTGTGTTTTGGGGCTTCAGGGTATAAAAATTATGCATTCCCTTATTTAAATATCCTTTCTAATGCTGATTTTTATTGCTAGGAAATAACTTCATAGTGTTGTATGAAGGTACAAAGCCTGTGAAGCGGTGATTAATGAGATAACATTTAATGTCAGTGGATTCATGAATCGGAATCTGATTATGTACAAGTGTTTCCCGGACATTAAGGTCACATTAACAGTTTATTGAAACATGCTGATAAAATGTAAAATGGTCATCTCTTCCCTAGGGCTCTTAATTGTTACATGATAAATCACTGCACTGAAAAATCTATTACATTGTTCTAAATGAGAAAATGCAATTTACTGAGGTAGCTGGAATACAGCATTTGTTATACCCTGTAATTGCATAAGTGAAGAACTGTCTTCATTTGCAAAACTGGGAAATTTGGCTTCAGGCAGATCCATTTATATTAAAAATATATACCTTTGGTGACCCTTATTTTTTATTTGAAGCACTACTGATTTTAAGCTGCTGACAACACTGAAATATGCAGCATTTTACGGCACCCACAATGCCACCTGGAGTGCGGACACATTCAGTAAATATCTTGTACGATAGCATTACATCTTAGTATTTTTTGTAGCAGTCTTATCATCACTCAGAACTGAAGCGTAGTGATGACACGACTATAAAAGTGAATTTATATTTGCAGAGTTTACATGTTGCTTGACTCACAGTATTTTAGAAGTGTAATTGAAGCAATATAATAGCCAGTGAATTTGATGGATCATGGCTCAGGTTGTGTATTATGAGGATTCAGTGTAAAGTATGGGGGCTGTGGCTGTGCTGTGCTTGTCCTTCCACAGTGATATGATTCTTTAGTTTATTTTGCATGTTCTATTAAAATATCTTAGGGCAGAGGTCCCCAACCTTTTGTATGTTGTGAGCCACATTTAACCTTCAGGAAAATCAAAAATAGAGGAGAAAAATTTGGGATGATTTGAAACAAAAATGTGAAATTGCAAACACTTGCTGATAAATATTTAAGTGTGAAATTTAGCACTAGCATTAGGCTACTTTCACACTAGCGTTTAAGTTTTCCAGTATTGAGATCCGTCATAGGGTCTCAATACCAGAAAAAAACACTTCAGTTTTGTCCCCATTCATTGTCAAAGGGGACAAAACGTAACTGAACAAAACGTAGTGCTCCAAAATGCATTCTGTTCTCATACCGGAGAGCAAACCTCAGAATGTTGTAGTTTGCTTTCCATCCTGGGATGCGGAGCAAGACAGATCTGTCATGACCCACAATGCAAGTCAATGGGGACGGATCCGTTTTCTCTGGCACAATAGAAAACGTATCCGTCCCGCATTGACTTTCAATGGTGTTCATGACGGATCCGTCTTGGCTATGTTAAAGATAATACAACCGGATCCGTTAATAACGTATGCAGACGTTTGTATTATCAGTAACGGAAGCGTTTTTGCTGAACCCTGCCGCATCCAGCAAAAATGCTAGTGTAAAAGTAGCCTTATACAATCTAAACTGGCACTGTTTGGTGCTAAATCTAGGATAGGTGTGCAACAATGTCACTTGCCAGTACATATAGTCATAACTCTGGACTCCCATGGCGAACCACACAGCAGGGGGTCTAGTTAGGGACCACTGTCTAGGGCTTTATCAATTAGTGGCATAGGGTGCATCGATATACAATATAGCTTACATTGCCTGATAAACTGTATGTAACTCACTAGACACAATCTTCTGTTTGATGTCAGCTTAGACAAACCAACCAGACAAACCCTTTTAAACTAGTAGCAATAAGAAGTACCGATATCCCTCAAGATACAATGGCCTCTTAAGTTGAAACCAGACTCAACATACAATGTCTCAGACTCAGATCCAATCAAGGCCACTTCTCTGGTAAAATAGCTGTATTAGTTACTAGTTAGCAGCTATTTCTGACTCTGATATGTAAGGACTTGTTTTATCTGTCTTAGTTATCTGCTTATTTTTCTTAAATCTTCATTTTCTCTTCTCTTGGATGACATTTTGGGGCTTTGGAACCAATTAATCAACTTACAATGGTTACAACATACAATGGTCTTCCTGGAACTAATTAATATTGAATCTTGAGGGACTACTGTATAGGAAGTTTCGTTGTCAAAATGTCCGTGCCACATCAAGTGATACATTTTGAGGAGTCAATAATTTGTCCACCTGTGGTAGTTGCCATAAAATAGTGAGAGAGTTGTAAACAAGTGCAGTAAGTTTGTGATATCAAATGTAGATTATTATTATTTAACACACTCAGTTATTTCCATCAGTTATTGTGAGTCAAAACCAGTAGTGAAGCCTACTCAGAGATAAGGTGTAATGGACAGATCTGCACCTATTCTGTGTTTTTGACCTGCACCTAGTTTTGGCTCACAGTAACAGCCTTATATAGCGCTGACATATTCTGAAACACTTTACAAACAATAGCATCACTTGCTGTCCCCAATGGGGCTCACAATCTAAGTTCCCTATCAGTATGACTTTGGAGTGTGGGAGGAAACCAGAGAACCCGGAGGAAACCCACACAAACACGGGGAGAACATACAAACTCCAGGTTGATGTTGTCCTTGGTCAGATTTGACTCCCCACTCTCCACTTTGTTGTTAAAGGGGTTGTCTGGGCTACAAATATTGCTGATATCCTCAGGATAGCTGATCACAATTAAATCTGTGGGGGTCCAACACTCGGCACCCCCACCAATTAGCTGTTTTGGGCAGCACTAAAAACTGCTACAGTGTACAAAGCTGGAAGCAAAAGTCTCTGCTCACTATGTAGTAGTCGTGCCGGGGTGCTCAGCACCCATTCAAATGAATAGGAGATGATCCGCAGTAGGCCGACACCAGAGACTACACAGTGTATAGAGCCGTATTATCCATCTGCACAGCACCCCAATAGAGCTGATCACTGGGGGGTGCATGGTGTACTGAAGATAGGTCATCAATATCTGTAGCTCAAACAACCCTTATGAGCACATGACTGTTTTTGGGGGGTGCACTATTTTGGGACAGGGTAGCTGACAGATGTGTACAAAAAGTACAATTAGGCTGCAGAAGAGAAGCTCTTGATTTCATAGTTTGCCTAAATATTTATTCCAGCTGCTGCTTGTTCATAAGGGTTTGATACGTGTTATACTTTCAATAAATCACGCTTTGTACTTCATCTGATCTTTTCAAGTCGCAATAAAACAGATTGTTTTTAATGGCTGCTCTAGCAATGAAAAATATCTGTGTTAGGTGGAAAAAAAACAAATTGATGCTTTTTCAATTCCATTTAATGGCATAAGAATCTTCGCAGCCTGCTGTGAAAAATATTCTCTTAATGATAGGCCTGTGGCACAACTTAAAGAGTCATCAAGAAATAAATGCTCTGCTGTCTGTTTGGCAGCTTGGTGTCCCTTAATTGAAGTATTATAAGAATCTGTGCAGAGGAATAGCCTCCGGGGTTTTGTAACTAAATAGCATGGACACTTTTGATGAGACATGCAGATGAAGATGTGTCAATTTCCTTCAATTTTTCAGTCATAGTGAGACCTGATTAATTTTATGCTAATCCCTGCTAGTATTGAAGAATACTGTATATTTATTTGGATTTTGAATGAGAGCTATCAAATCAACATAGATAATGATGACCTTACCCAGCTGTCTTAAGAAAGTTGTTAAAAATTACATTTTTCTTTTTTTTGTCTATTTATTAAACATTTGAACAATAAGAACAAGACAAGAATAAGGATAGATTAAATCAAAATATAGCCAAAGGAACATAGAGGTAGAGTTCAGAATCAAATCCTGTAAATGTCTAGCCAAGTGAAGACCAAAGTTTAAAATTGAGGTTCCACATTGTAACCACCTCAGATCCTTATATTATGGAACTGCACTCTATAAGGCTCTGTTCACACTACCATGATAGCTTCCATTCTTAACAGAACTATGACAGGTACCGTGACAGATCCATATTTTTAACAGATTTCAACAAATCATGGTTAATTGCATTGACTTATAATGGAGTGCTCCAGGTTTATATTGGGGTTGCAGACTATAATGTTCTTGCCATCAGGAAACCACATCACCGAAACCACAGTGGAACAGAACTCAGTTTTATATACTCACTAGCTGAAGGACCCGGCTTAGCCTGGGTATATTTAATTTATTTCATTTAATGTTTGTGTGTGTGTCGTTAAAAGATATCGAAAGTGACCTCTACAGTGCCCGTCCCTTTAACAGTGACCTCCACAGCAGCCCACCCCTTAACAGAAACATCCAGAGCGCACTCCCCTTTAACTGTGACCTCCACAGCAGCTAGGGTGGCCACTGTCTTCACCCCAGAAAGCTGGACCTCACCGGCCATTCCCCCAAACGTGAAGCATGTGAGGCCACACCCCCTGGCTCCATGAAGACACAGAGGAAAAGCTGTCTGAGCGTGAGCTACTGAAAGGGTGGACATCCCTGTGTCAGTCCAGACACTGCGCCGGACAGAGAACAGGTAGCCAGAAAACTGGACTATCCAGCCTAAAGCCGGACATCTGGCTATTGTAACATTAGCTTGCCCCTAGGGTGGCCAGAGATCCGGTTTTAGGCTGGACAGTCTGGCTTTCAGAATCCCTGTCCACCGTCCGGCGCAGGGCCTGGACAGACACAGGGATGTCCACCCTTTCAGTAGCTCACGCTCAGACAGCTTCTCCTCCGTGTCTTCATGGAACCAGGGGGCATGGCCTCGTGTTTAGGCGTGTGGCATCATGGAGACCGGTGGCAAGGCTTCACATTGGGGGGAGGCTGGACAGTCTGGCTTTCAGACTCCCTGTCCTCTGTCATGTGCAGGGCCTGGATGGACACAGAGATGTCCTTTTGAACAGCTCACTCTCAGACAGCAGCACTGTGCAGTCTATGCATGAGCTGCAGGGAGAAAGTCACCCTCCCTCCCCTGCAGCTGACAGAAGTTGATTTTTACCTTCATTTTTGCAATCCCTGTCGGCTGTACCGTGAGAGAGGCGTGGCCTAACTGAGTCAGCGGTGTGGCTTTGTGGGACATGAGGGCGTGGCTTTTAAGTCCTTCTTTTGAGGGTGGCCTGAATTACAGATCGATGCCATGGTAATTTATGAGGAAACACAGTGGGTGGCAGTGGAAGAAAACATCTTTTATTACTACTGAATGGTAAGTATGTGAAATTTACATTATATTAGGTAATGATTGATGATGAATTAGTCTAAAACATAAAGTAGATTTATGGTAACCAGAATATCCCTTTAACAGTGCCACCCACAGAGCTCTGCCCCTTTAAAGCAGACATACAGCAGTGAAGAAAACTGGCTGGGTTGTTATGGAAACCTGGTGTGAAACTGTCTGTATGTGGAGGCTAACGTCCTGCAAGCTTCTATTGGCTGATGAATGGTCATGTGACCAGGCTTATATTGGCTAATGAATTTTTTGGGAATATCTCAGGAACGGTATGTCCTCGAGAGCTGAGACCCAATCTAAAACCTTCCCGGACACCTGATGTACCTGTGTGCCAAATGTCGTGATTGTAGCTGCGACTGTGCGGATTCCTTTAGCGGATATACACACATACATACACTCAGCTTTATATGTTAGATGTACTAGCCCTGAAAAATATTGCAAAGACCCTCTGCCTTATCAATTCAGTGAAACCAACGCCCTAACCAACATCTGTGTCCTGTTAGTTCATCACTCTATTACTCAAATTTCTCCTTTTCCTAAAGTGATGGGGTCCTAAGCATATATTAGGGTATTGTTGACAATACATTTCTATAGTACAGTTTTCATATTGACATCATGAAGCTTTCCTTTAATGTAAGATAGATAAAAACAACAATTATGAAATGTGAAATATGTTTAAAACATGGCTATAAACATATAACATATATCCAACATCCAACCAGCAGCTCTAGCTTGATAAAACTTAAAAGTTTATGATTGCATTTTACTCATTTTTGACTAAAAATCATATTTTCAATTGGCCTTTATAAAAAAATCTTGAGCTGTTCTGTCACAAAGGGTTAACTATTTTTCTAACTGTGTGACTGGTACTTTCACTTTCATTTTGTGCCGGTCATCTAATAAACCTTATCTCTAAACTACTAAGAGGTCATAAACACTTAATTAAGCCACGTTCTTATCAGTAAGATAATAACTGAGCGTTAATGAGTGTTCATAATGTCAGATGTGGCATTTTAGTGCCCTATGCGCTGAGACTTAAGCCACACTAATTGAATTCATAGATGAGTTCTACCAAGTACGGAAATGCCATAAATGTGGACGTAAGCTGATGTATGGGCACACGGTAGAGCTCAGAAGTGAAGGAGTGCCATTTGGCTTTTGTAATGCAGATTTTGCTGGAATTGTTTTTGGGTGCTACATTCATATTTGCAGAGACCCTGGAGTGGAAACCCAAAAAAGTGACCTTATTTTGGAAACTACAACTCTCAAATTATTTATAAAGCAGTGGAATGAGGATTTTGACACTACAGGTATTTTGCAAAAATGAACGCGCAGTGGACCGTGGAAAATGAAAATTGCAAGTTTTCCACAGATACAGCATTTCAAGTATCACACATATGCTGTGCCCAGCTTGTGTCATTTGAGACACATCATGCCGCTTAAATAATTAGGCAGGTTCTACTGTGTACTGAAATGCCATAAACGTGGACACCAGGGGTTTAGCTGTGAGTAACAGCTAGGCTTCTGTACATGTAGTGCGCTCCTCTTCTGGGTTAAAGAGCCGGGACAAGAAGTAAAATACATGGAGTAATTTCAAAAAATTAAACCCAGAGAACAATCCACTCATTATAAAAAAATGACATAAAATATTCACATATACAGTGCCTTGAAAAAGTATTCATACCACTTGACCTTTTCACATTTTTTACGTTATACTCACAAAGTTAGGCTACTTTCCCATCAGTGTTTTGGCATTTTGGTTTTGAGATCTGGCAGAGGATCCCAAAACGGGGCCGGAATGATTCAGTTTGGGTTCAATGTATTGTAAATGGGGTATGCCCCGTACAGGATCAGTATCCATTCTGTTCCTGTAGCATTCTGTTTTGTGACCAGACACAAAACTGCTGCAAGCTGCGGTTTTGTGTCCAGTCATCGAAACAGAACAAACCGGATCCGTCATTACAAACTACGTAAGGTGCCGGATCCGTTTTTTCAGACCCTAAACAAAACTGATCCATCACCCATTGACTTACATTGTTCTTAGTGACGGATTCAGTTTGTTCCAATTTCGATTTAACACAACCCCACCATAATGGAATGGAAGAATCCTGATGTATTAAATCAAACTGAACCGTTTTGGTCCCGTTTCGAGATCCTCTGCCGGATGTCAAAAACGGAAATCAAAACGCAGGGCTCCTGTGAACAAGGCAGACATAGCAGAGCTGGAGAGGGTTCAGAGGAGGGCAACTAAAGTAATAACTAGAATGGGTGGACTACAGTACCCAGAAAGATTATCAAAATTAGGGTTATTTACTTTAGAAAAAAGACGACTGAGGGGAGATCTAATAACTATGTATAAATATATCAGGGGTCAGTACAGAGATCTCTCCCATCATCTATTTATCCCCAGGACTGTGACTGTGACAAGGGGACATCCTCTGCGTCTGGAGGAAAGAAGGTTTGTACACAAACATAGAAGAGGATTCTTTACGGTAAGAGCAGTGAGACTATGGAACTCTCTGCCTGAGGAGGTGGTGATGGTAAGTTCACTAAAAGAGTTCAAGAGGGGCCTGGATGTATTTCTGGAGGGTAACAATATTACAGGTTATAGTTACTAGAGAGGGGTCGTTGATCCAGGGAATTATTCTGATTGCCTGATTGGAGTCATGAGGGAATTTTTTCCCCTAAAGTGGGGAAAATTGGCTTCTACCTCACAGGGGTGTTTTGCCTTCCTCTGGATCAACTTGTAGGATATCAGGCCGAACTGGATGGACAGATGTCTTTTTTTGGCCTGATAAACTATGTTACTATGTAGATGTGAAAGTAGGCTTAAATGTATTTTATTGGTATTTTATATGGTAGACCAACACAAAGTAGCAAGTATGTGTGAAGTGAAAAGAAAATTATACATGGTTTTCAAAATAGTAAAAAAAAGTGTGACGTGCATGTTTATTCAGCTCCCTGTAATCTGATACCCCTAAATAAAATCCAGTGTGACCACTTGTCTTTAGAAGTTATCTAATTAGTAAATAGAGTCCACCTGTGTGTCAGTTTATTCTCAGTATAACTATCGCTGTTCTCTGAGGGCCTTTTAGAGACCATTAGTGATCAAATGACATCATGAAAACCCAGGAACACATCAGACAGGTCAGGGATAAAGTTGTGGAGAAATGTAAAGCAGGGTTAGGTTCTAAAAAAAATATCCCAAGCTCACGGATCACCGTTCAATTCATCATCCAAAAATGGAGTAGATCATGTGATAATTTTGATCTCTTGATATAATGATTTTTAGAGGGGCACAACTGCAAATATACCATGACATGGTCGCCCACCTATACTCACAGCTCAGGCAAGGAGAGTACTAATTAGAGAAGCAACCAAGAGGTCCATGGTAACTCTGGATGAGCTGCAGAGATCCAAAGCTTAGGTGGGAGAATCTGTCCACAGGACAACTATTGGTTGTGCACTCCACAAATCTTGTCTTTATGAAAGAGTGACAAGAAGGAAGCCATTTTGAAAGCAAGCCATAAGAAGTCCAGTTTGCAGTTTCCCACAAGCCATGCAGGGGACACAGCAAATATGTGGAAGAAGGTCAGATAAGACAAAAGTTGTATTTTTTAGCCTAAATTCAAAACGCTACATGTGGCAGAAAAATAACACTGCATGTCACCCTAAACACGTTACCCCCCCCCCATCCCCCATGAAACATGGTGGTGGCAGCATCATCTTGTAGGGATGCTTTTATTTAGCAGGGACCGTGAAGTTGGTCAATATTGATGGGAAGATGGATGGAGTTAAATACTGGGGAAAACCTGGTAGAAGCTGCAAAAAACTTGAGACTGGGTCGGAGGTTCATCTTCCAGCAGGACAATGACCCTAAACATACAGCCAGAGCTACAATGGAATGGTTTAGATCACAGCATATTCAGAATGGCCCAGTCAAAGCCCAGACCTAAATCCCATTGAGAATCTGTGGCAAGGCTTAAAAATTGCTGTTCACAATCGCTCTCCATCCAATATGACTGAGCTTGAGCTATTTTGCAAAGAAGAATGGGCAAAAATGTCATCTTCTAATTGTGCAAGGCTGGTAGAGACTAGAGATGAGCGAATCTATTCGCTGCTTCGTAGATTCGTATCGAATCTTAGAAATTTTGGGCTCCGAAGCGAATCTGAATTTTGTCGGATTCGCTTCATATTATTCATAAATCTTCGCAAATTTTTGCATGCTAACGATACGTATGAAACGTACGCATTCTGCATGAGGCAGAAAAATGAGGATACGCCCCTGCTAGAGCGTAAAAGTGAAGATACGCCCCCCTCAGAACTGGAAAAAAACAGCCCAGCCCACCATGATCAGACTATTTGCACGTATGGGAAGTGAAGACTGCTCCCTCAGTACTCCACCCTCCTCTGGACCAGTTTAGACCAGTGCTGAGTCTGCTGACCTCAGAGCAAGGAGCAACTGCTGCAAGCATGGCTAAAAAAAAGCTGAGCCTGCGTCCTAACTGGAACCAAATGTACTTTGGGGACGAGCTCCCTGAACTACCACCCGCTCCAGACATCAGGGTGTCACGCTGTGAACTGAAGGTGAGTAACCCACCTACAGTGCCTTTATTCTCCTTACCGCTTGCTGAGTTTGCTGTGCACCGTGAGGTGGTTCTTCGTCGCCAGGCGGTTTTTCGTGAGGCGGCTGGTGCATCTGCGGATCCACAACACCTTCCATACACCAGAACCCAATTGTGCCACCATCGGTCCCTCTGGGACTATAAAACAGGTGTGGAGGACTGGGTCATCCAGGTACTGGACCACTCTGGGCTGGGAGATTCTGCATTGGAACGCCGAAAGGGAACGGTCCTGTGGTTTTCTGTTGAGAGAGGGTCTTGCTTCCTGGCAGACGATGAGGACGGAAAGGAGTATTTTGTGGGCCTCAGGTCGGTGAAATGGCCATACCTGTCACAACCTCGACACAGCCTGTACGTGGGGGAGCAGGTGGCGTACACCCCCATGGCGTCCCTGAAAGGCCCCTTTGGGACCGGGGTTACCCTTCTTTCAAAGCCGCTGGTACCTACAACTGAACCTGAAGTGTGGCCAAATGAACCACCAGGTCCAGGACGCTTGTGCTGCCTTCAGGAGTCCCCAGATGGCGTCTTCCAGTTCAGGGAAAAGCCACAGCCACAGCCGGAGCCTCTGATTCTTGGACTGCCAGCACCACCACCACCACAGTCCTTTCAGCTGGGTCAGCTGACGACAACATCATTTACGTTCCAATCCATGGTCATCCACCAATACCAGCTGCCGTGGAAGATAAAGCCAGCAGCAGCCAGGGAAGCTGGGGCTACTTCCCTGGATGGAACCGCTGCAGCCAGAAGTCCTTACCCCTGCTGTCCCGGCAGGAGGATCCGGAAAAAAGCGCAAATGGCAGCGCTCCCCAGCGTCACCACCACCCGGAACCCGGTTAAGTCCGAATTCCAGAAGAAGAGGGCACTGGAGTTTTACTACAGCAGCGAGCGTGGTCTACAAGAGGCAGGAGCGTCCTCTGATGACGTTTAGCAGCAGTTCCAGTGAGGAGGACTTCAGGTCCCTCATCTGAGGAACCATTCTACTGGGTGGGTGATGTAATGGACACCTCAGGAGGACCTATGGGAGCCACACCATGGACTGCACCTGACGGGTGAGAGCTAGTTGGCACTTTTTATGTTTAGTTGTTTGCATTGCCCCCATTTGACTCTCACCCAGATAGGCAGGGCTGTCAGGACTCCCCCCCATTCTGCCGAAAAGTCCCAGTTGTGCCTATTTCTCTTCCATTTTCTCAGGTTATTTGGGAGCCCCCTTTGCAAAAAGGGTTCTCTATTTGCTGCTATTTTCTATTATCCATGTGGATTACACGTTACCTGTTTGCATTACAATATTACCTGACGTGGATTACAATTGAATTTTGGACTTTGTGTTCCAGACAGTGTTTTATCATGCTTAGGAGCCATGATGAGAGACTCTAACGTATATCTGAGCCTTTTATGCTTGCAAATGTGAAATTGATTGCACTAAAATGTTTGCATACTTCTGTCTTTGCTGTATTTTAGCTACACTGTTTTTACTGGTTCAGTGCTTTAGCCCATTGTGTGTATTCTTTTTCAGGTACTTTTATAACTCTTATATTTTCCTAGCGCTGGTGACCAACATATTGATTTATTGATATTTATATGTATTTTGGTATTATCACTTTTTCACTTATATTAAATAAATACCTTATATGTTTTAAAATACAAAACATTTATCCATAGTCATTTCATGTGTCCTATTATGCACTTATTGTACGGTGTTTTTAGTAAATTATGCACTTAGCTGGATAGCTAGCAGTGAGCACCTTATTTTTCTACCTCATATGGACTGCCTCTAAAGACTGTACGCCGTGGCCTAGCCTCGTGCATATGACGCATTTGCGCGTTAATAGTACACTAAGGATTCGTACGCACTTTTGTATGCTAATCCTTACGTATTGCGTACGTTCGTAATTTGTGCAGGAATATTCGCAAAACAACTAGTGTTTTTTTGAACGTAGATTCGACCGAATAAATTTGTTTAAGTACAAATTTCGGCGAAGCGAATTTTGGATGATTCGCTCATCTCTTGTAGAGACATACCCCCGAAAGACTTGCAGCTGTAATTACAGCGAAAGGTGGTCCTACAAAGTATTGACTCAGCGAGGGTCAATACAAATGCTCACCACACTTTACACATTTTAATTATTACAAATTTTGAAAAACATGTATCATTTTGTTTTCACTTCACACATGCTTGCTACATTGTGTTGGTCTATCGCATAAAATCCCAATAAAATACATTTGAGTTTGTGGGTGTAACATGAAAAAATGTTCAAAAGTTCAAGGGGTATGGATAAGTTTTCAAGGTCCTGTAGGATGTGAACATGTGCTAAAATATTTTTGACTGTGGTGTTCTTTTAAAGAGGTATTCCAGTCATTATAAAGGGGTATCTGGGAATGTTATTGACATGGCTCCCAGAAAACTATTCTAGAATGTGATTAGGATGGGTTACCTCTACTTCTACAGCTGCTTTGGGGGAGGGGCTTTACTATACCTCCTGTCTGTGCTGAATTCCCCTCACACTGCTAAGGTGCTGTCAGGCTGCTCAGCCTGCCAGCATCTCTCATGTATGGTTGCTCCATTACTACCTATTGTAAAGCAGAAGCTCTGTTATACAGTAGATAGTAATGATGCTATTCTTTGTCATGGCTCTGAGTAGCCTAACAGGAACAGGGAGCAGGATCGTATTCTTCCTTCCCATTCCTGATAGGCGTCTCAGCCATGACAAAGGATAACATTATTACTATCTATTGTAGAACACTGTTCCTGCTGTACAAAAAGGTAGTGATTGAGGGATCCTACATGAGATATGCTGGAAGGCTGAGTAGCCTGACAGCACATTAAGCAGCTGTAGAGGTGGGGGCAAGCCATCCTAGTCACCTTCTAGGATGGATCGCTGAAGCTACGTTGATAACATTCCTGGAGAACCCATTTGACAGTTTTCACCTACCGTATTTTCATTTTATAAGCAAAAGTGGGGCGAAAATGGCTGTGCATCTTATAAAGGGAATACTAGTGAGCGCTTCCATTATGAAAGCGCTCACTAGTATGTATTAAGTGCCGGGAGCCAGGATGAAGCACTGCAAGCGCTTCTGATACTCACCCTCTCCTTCTTCCCGCTGCCACTTCAGTGTCCTAACTGCGTACAGAGTCAGGACGTAGTGCGCGCACTATGACCTAATGCTGCATGCAGTCAGGTGACAGAGCAGCGCAGGCTGGGAAGACAGGGGGCGTGACTTCTGCCGGAGGTGGAGAGGAGACAGGGTGCAGGACAGCTGAGATGAGGTTTTTTATTTTAATCTGATCTAAGGTCCGATGGGGGTCTGAGTGGGCTGATCTGAAGTCTGATGGGGATCTGAGTGGGCTGATCTGAGGTCTGATGGGGTCTGACATGGTGGGCTGATGTGATGTCCTGATATGGGGTGTGATCTGATGTCATGATATTTATGTGGGGTCTGATCTGAGGATCTGATGAAAAATATTTTTTTCTTATTTTCCTCCTTTTAAACCTGGGGTGCGTCTTATCATTGGGTGCGTCTTATAAAGCGAAAAATGTGTTATTTTGTGGATAGTTAATAGTTGTTAGACTGGTGAGGGCTTCTCATTTATAGCAGTTTAAAACATTTTATGTCAACCCAGGGCCGCCATCAGGGGGGTACAGCAGAACCTGCTGTGGGGGGCCCAGGCAGATTCGTCAAGAAAGGGGGGCCCGGGCCTCTGGCAGCTGTCTCTGCGTCCATAGGACGTAGAGACAGTTGCCTGTTGTAGGAAGGAGCAGACCGAAACCGGCTGTCTGCTTCTTCCATCCTCCCTCCTGTCCCCCCTGCAGCTCTCCGTACCTCCCAGGCACTCCTCAGGTCTCAGCGGGGGGCGGGGCCGGCCGGCAGCATAGGCCCCGCCCCCTTCAGACATGAGAAGAAGATCTCCTGCTCTGATGATGCTGGCCCTGCTGCTATGAAAAAGGTAAGTATAATTTTTTTTTTAACTTTCTGTACACTGTTTATTATCCCTTGACTGTGACATCACTGTGTTTATTATCTCTGTACTGTGACATCACTGTGTTTATTATCCCTTGACTGTGAAATCACTGTGTTTATTATCTCTGTACTGTGACATCACTGTGTTTATTATCCCTTGACTGTGACATCACTGTGTTTATTATCCCTGTACTGTGACATCATTGTGTTTATTATTCCTGGACTGTGATATCACTGTGTTTATTATCCCTGGACTGTGACATCACTGTGTTTATTATCTCTGTACTGTGACATCACTGTTTTTATTATCTCTGTTCGGTGACATCACTGTGTTTATTATTCCTGGACTGTGACATCACTGTGTTTATTATCCCTGTTCGGTGCCATCACTGTGTTTATTATCCCTGGACTATGACATCACTGTGTTTATTATCCCTGGACTGTGACATCACTGTGTTTAATATCCCTGGACTGTGACATCACTGTGTTTATTATCCCTGGACTGTGACATCACTGTGTTTATTATCCCTGGACTGTGACATCACTGTGTTTATTATCCCTGGACTGTGACATCACTGTGTTTATTATCCCTGGACTGTGACATCACTGTGTTTATTATCCCTGTACAGTGACATCACTGTGTTTATTATCCTGTACTGTGACATCACTGTGTTTATTATCTCTGTACTGTGACATCACTGTGTTTATTATCCCTTGACTGTGACATCACTGTGTTTATTATCCCTGTACTGTGACATCATTGTGTTTATTATTCCTGGACTGTGACATCACTGTGTTTATTATCCCTGGACTGTGACATCACTGTGTTTATTATCTCTGTACTGTGACATCACTGTTTTTATTATCTCTGTTCGGTGACATCACTGTGTTTATTATTCCTGGACTGTGACATCACTGTGTTTATTATCCCTGTTCGGTGCCATCACTGTGTTTATTATCCCTGGACTGTGACATCACTGTGTTTATTATCCCTGGACTGTGACATCACTGTGTTTAATATCCCTGGACTGTGACATCACTGTGTTTATTATCCCTGGACTGTGACATCACTGTGTTTATTATACCTGGACTGTGACATCACTGTGTTTATTATCCCTGGACTGTGACATCACTGTGTTTTATTATCCCTGGACTGTGACATCACTGTGTTTATTATCCCTGTACAGTGACATCACTGTTTTTATTATCCTGTACTGTGACATCACTGTGTTTATTATCTCTGTACTGTGACATCGCTGTGTTTGTTATCCCTTTACTGTGACATCACTGTTTATTATCCCTGTACAGTGACATCGCTGTGTGTATTATACCGCCATTTTAAAAAAAAATTATTTAATTATTTTTGTAAAAAAATGGCGTGGGGTCCCCCCTTTTTTTCCTTCGCCAGCCAGATACAACCAGCAGCTGCAGCCTGGCACTACCAGGGTGGGAAGGGACACGGTTATTGGCCCTTCCCAGCCTAATGGTACCAGCCTGCAGCCGCCCCAGAGCCAGACCCTCAATTTAGAAGGTCCGGTCCTGCGGGTACCCGGCTCTTCCCGGCACCCCTGGTGGCGGTGGGTGCCGAGGTAATAGATGTTGGGGTTAGTGCTGGCCTGCCATACCGGCAAGCACTAAGCCCAGTATTAGTAATCAGGGCCGTCTGTAGATAGCCATAATTACTAAAACTGTAGTATTGTAAAAAAAAATACAGACACAAGTATAAAACATTTTATTGAAGTAAACACTCCCCCAGACCTCTGTTTGACCATTTTATTAAAAAAAAAAAAAAAAAAAAGCTGGTCCGACGTAGTCCACCGAATCCGACATAGTCCTCTGCATTCACGACCCTGAAAAATAGAAAACAAACACACAAACACAGACCACTTACCTCTTCCTGCACTGGGATAATACACACAGCGATGTCACTGTACAGGGATAATAAACACAGTGATGTCACCATACAGGGATAATACACACAGTGATGTCACAGTACAGAGATAATAAACACAGCGATGTCACTGTACAGGGATAATAAACACAGTGATGTCACAGTACAGGGATAATAAACACAGTGATGTCACTGTACAGGGATAATAAACACAGTGATGTCACTGTACAGGGATAATAAACACAGCGATGTCACTGTACAGGGATAATAAACACAGTGATGTCACAGTACAGGGATAATAAACACAGTGATGTCACCGTACAGGGATAATAAACACAGTGATGTCACTGTACAGGGATAACAAACACAGCAATGTCACTGTACAGGGATAATAAACACAGCGATGTCACTGTACAGGGATAATAAATACAGTGATGTCACAGTACAGGGATAATAAACACAGTGATGTCACCGTACAGGGATAATAAACACAGTGATGTCAAAGTCCAGGGATAATAAACACAGTGATGTCACAGTACAGGGATAATAAACACAGCGATGTCACTGTACAGGGATAATAAACACAGTGATGTCACAGTACAGGGATAATAAACACAGTGATGTCACCGTACAGAGATAATAAACAGAGTGATGTCACTGTACAGGGATAACAAACACAGTGATGTCACAGTACAGGGATAATAAACACAGCGATGTCACTGTACAGGGATAATAAACACAGCGATGTCACAGTACAGAGATAATAAACACAGTGATGTCACCGTACAGGGATGATAAACACAGTGATGTCACTGTACAGGGATAATAAACACAGTGATGTCACAGTACAGGGATAATAAACACTGCGATGTCACTGTACAGAGATAATAAACACAGCGATGTCACAGTACAGAGATAATAAACACAGTGATGTCACCGTACAGGGATAATAAACACAGTGATGTCACAGTACAGGGATAATACACACAGTGATGTCACAGTACAAGGATAATAAACAAAGTGATGTCAAAGTCCAGGGATAATACACACAGTGATGTCACAGTACAGGGATAATAAACCTCAGATCAACACATTGTGCCCCCATCAGACCTCAGATCAGCGTCGTGTGCCCCCATCAGACCTCAGATCAACACAATGTGCCCCCATCAGAGCTCAGGTCAGCATCTTGTGCCCCCATCAGACCTCAGATCAACACAATGTGCCTCAACACTCTGCACTTACAAGCATGTAACTGAATTTAATGGCATCTGTGTTTCCCTATTGAAAATGTTTATCAGTGTGTGAATAATAATAATATAACATGTAGCGTAAAAACATTAGCCTAGGGTAGGATCCTGCCTAAAGAGTCTACCTTGTCGCGGTGGCAGGCTTACTAATCTTTTGGGCAAAAAAAGCAGTTGTGATATGCTGTAAAAAAGAAAGATGTAATGTGCTATGTGGAGGCTGCTGCATATTAAGCAAATCTGTAAAGTTTACCCGAAAGGGGGGGGCCCGCGAAATTTGCCTGTAGGGGGCCCCGAAATTCTTGATGGCAGCCCTGTGTCAACCAGCATTAGATGCTGTATTGTACAGTTCTTTTTGGGATGAAGGCAGTGCCTCATATAGTTTGGACCTCTTCTGTCAAATAGTGTAGATTTACTATACTGTTTAGACCTACAACTAATGAATTACATAAGAGTTCTATTATTTAACTTTTTGTTTGCATTTATATGACATTTTTATAAACGCAATCTGCTATCTGGTTTATTAGACCTTTGCAAGTGTTTTCAAAGCATGGGTATTATTATATATTGAAGACCAGACTCTCCAGACGTTTCAAAAGGCAATTCTCTTACATTAGGATATCAAATTAGAACTGAATGGAGGCAGACAGAATAAAATTCTAATGATTGCGGAAACATTTTGTTGACATTGTAGAGTATATAAGTGAGTGCTGGAACGCCTGACATGAAGAAGATTAGAGAATAGAAACTGAACAGTTTTACTGAAATGGAAGTGGCGAATTGTAGCTGTGGTTTGTAAGTGCATTGAAAATAAAAGTTAGCTGTCTATTATCATGTCCACTCAACGGTCAGGAGGAGCAGGACTCATTAATGAACTATTGACTGGAATAGGAAAGGGCATCATTGGAGATGACTTCATGTTTATATATTTAAAGAAATGTGTGTCACTGCTAATGGTTGTCTCCTCGGCCTCTTAGGATCTCTCACCTCTCCTGACATGTCTGTTTTAGCAACCACATGTAATAACAATTCTAGGACATCTTTTTATATAACTGTTTGCTGTGTCATTCCTCAGTTATTTCTACTAGAAGTTTATGAATGGATTGCCAGCAGTCTGCAACAAAGGTGCAACTAGGTGTAACTAGTTGAGGGGGTGTCCCTGCATAGTCTGACACTGGCAGCGCTGATTGGATAGTCTCAAGCTATCCAGGGACACACTCCAAAAAACGCCAATTTGGACCTTTAGGCCCCTTGCAGACGAGCGTGTGTCACGCACTGAGGCCGCATCGCAGCTCCTGGCCTGAACTCCCGACACTGACGGGGTCACATAGTATCATACTGATTTATGATGCTACATAACCCTTACAGTTCTGGAATGTATTGGATAACACTAACAGCATTATGTCAATGTCAGTGCTGGTAGGTCAGGCCAGGAGCTGCGTTGTGGACTTGGTGCATGACACACACTCGTCTGCAAGGGGCTTTATGCTGACTGCTGGCAATTATTTTGTTAAATTTCTAGTCGGAATAATAGAGCAATGGCACAAAATAGAGTTGTTAGAATAGATGCTCCAGAATTGTTATTACATGGGGAATGCAAATAGTTACTAAGGCTACTTTCACACTTGTGCTTTCCCTTTCTTCTATTAAGATCCGTCATAGGATCTCAATAGCGGGGGAAAGCGCTTCCGTTTTGTCCCTATTCATTGTCAATGGGGACAAATCTGAACTGAACCAAACGGAGTGCTCCAGAATGCATTCTGTTCCATTTGGTTGCGTCTCCATCGCTGACAGAGTAACGCTGCAGGCAGCGTTATTCTGTCTGCGATGTGATGCGGAGTAAGACGGATCGGTCCTGACACACAATGTAAGTCAATGGGGACTCTGACACAATAGAAAACGGATCCGTCCCCCACTGACTTTTAATGTTTTCATGATGGATCCATCTTGGGTATGTTAAAGATAATACAACCGGATCCGTTCATAACTGATGGTTGTATTATCAGTAACGGAAGCGTTTTTGCTGATCCATGGTGGATCCAGCAAAAATGCTAGTGTGAAAGAACCCTAAAACTGACAAGTCCGGAGAGGTGACAGGTCCTTTTAAGGACGTTCACAGTTTTGTACGATTTCTTACAATAATCTATTGTGAGTTATATGCCATTTGCATAGTAAACCGTGTGCTTTACTCTCAGTCTTGTACGTAGAGGATGCTGGGAAATGGGGAGTGTATTGTTCTGCTTTCTCCTTCACTTCACACGGTATTACCTACAGAATTCAGCATTGTTTGCTGGAGTGAAAATAAGATAGTCTGCAATAAGAATCAAGGGTGTAATTAAGGCAAGAAAGAAGAGCTACTTGCACCACAGGAAATGTTTAAGCATGCTGAAGTGTCTTTGGTCAATGTTTCAAGATCAAGACTATTTTATCTTTATCAAGAATACCATTACTTTAACCCTTTGTGTCGCAGCTAGTTTTTTTTCTGTCTTTTTTTCATTTTTTTTTTTCAAAACGTTTTCATTTTTTTTGTCAACTTAGGCTACTTTCACACTGGCGGCAGGCCTGATCCGGCAGGTGAAGGGTGCTGCCGGATCAGGCCTGCCGCAGTGACATGTGCGGAGCCGGAACCGCGCTCCGGCCCCACACATGTCACACAGTACATACATATACATACACATAAACATACACACACATATAGACATACAAACACACATACATACTTACATGCTCCCCGGCAGGTCTTCGGAGCGTCAGGACGGCTCACACAGGTCACGATTCCCCACAGCGCCCTCTGCTGGGCGCCTGGTGGAATCGTCATCTGACGATTCCACCAGGCGCCCAGCAGAGGGCGCTGTGGGGAATCGTGACCTGTGTGAGCCGTCCTGACGCTCCGAAGACCTGCCGGGGAGCATGTAAGTATGTATGTGTGTTTGTATGTCTATATGTGTGTGTATGTTTATGTCTGTATGTGTCTATGTGTACTCGGATCCGTAATGGACTCCATTGAAAGTCAATGGAGGGCGGATCCGGTTACCATTATGGTCACGCCAGACGGATCCACCCCCATTGACTTGCATTGGGGGTCATTCTGGATCCTTCTTGGTGGCGGATGCCTGGACCGGAGAGCAAACCGCAGCATGCTGCGGTTTGTTCTCCGGTCTGAAGACGGAACGGAATGCTTTCAGGAGCATTCCGTTGTCTTCAGTTCAGTTTTGTCCCCATTGACAATGAATGGGGACAAAACTGAAGCGTTTTATTCCGGTATTGAGCCCCTATGACGGAACTCAATACCGGAATTTTAAAACGCTAGTGTGAAAGTAGCCTTAGTCATATAAAGGCTTTTGTCTGCAGGACATGTACTTTTTTTAACGACGCCATTTAATGTTCCACATAATGTATTGAGACACTTTATTGGGACTAAATGGAAAAACTAACAGTTACATCAGTGTTTTTTTTTTTGTTTCATTTTTATGTTGTTCGCTATGTGGTAAAAATGACATGTTAACATTTTTCTGTAAGTCAGTAAGATTATAGTAATGCCAAATAAGATTTTTGTTACATTTTACTACTTTAAAAAAATGAAAAACCTTTCTTTGTACTGAGGTCGAATACTCAGTACAGGACTTGTTTTTTGTGTGGCAAGCTGTTGTTTTTATTGTTTTTATATTAAAACATTTTAATAATTTTTATTTCATTTTTGTGAGAGGCAAGGCAGCCAAAAACAGCAATTCTGGTGCTGTGCGGATAGAGCTACCACTTGGAATGGAACCCAAGGTCGGGAAATGTTATTTTACATTATAAATCAATTTCTGAAGTTATTATGCAAAGTCTCGCAAGACTTCGCGAAGTAATAACTTCGGCTCATCGTAGCCAATACATTCTGGTTCAATGTTTTTTATTGAAAAACATTTTTTTTGTTTTTCTGAACAATACAATACAACAATAGGGAATGAAGTATACAGTACAGTGTTTGCATACAATAAAGTATGTTTGGAGACAGTGTAGTAGTATAGCATAGATTTTAACATATAGATTGAATGGGTTGTCGTTGGAGTAGCCATGAGATCGGTGATTACTCACACTAGATCCGATCGATGACCCCCCTATATAAACAAGGAAGTATACTTCTTATTACAGGGGGATATAGAGAACTATGGAGCCAATACATTCTAATACTGTATGGAGCGCTCGCTCTGTACAGAATTGAAATTAAGTTTTATGCGAATCAACTTCGGATGTTTCATCCGAAGTCGATTCGCTCATCCCTAATCATAATCTCTGACAAGCAGAGCAGAGAGGACGATGAGACAGCTCTTTACCTCAGTCCTCTGAGGTAACGTGTCCTGCTGTGTGATTAGGACAGGTTCTGTGTGTACTAATAGGACGGCGGCCATTTTATTTCTCCTAATGATTGCTACCCAGACAAAACGGGACATTATTACTAATGAAAGGAATTTGGGAATATATTTATCATAAAGTAATATTTAAATATTTTCATTTTCTTAATTCACGGAGAACCCCTGTAATGACCGGGACATTTTCCATTTTTTTCATTTTCGTTTATTACTCCCAGCCTTCCCAAAGCCATAACTTTTTTTATTTTTCCATTCACATAGCCATTTGAGGGCTTGTTCTTTGTGGGACAAGTTGTGCGTACAATGTTGTGGGAAGCGGGGAAAAATAGCAAATGGGGTGGAATTATAAAAAAAAAACACAATTCCTCCACAGCGTTTCCTACGCGGTAAAACTGACTTAAATGTACTTTTATTTTAATTTTGGGGGAAAGGGGGTGATTTGAATTTTTATATTTTTTTATTTTTTCATATTTTTAAACACTTTAAACACATTTGTTTTATAACAAGCAATCATTAGATAGCTTTTCTCATAGACTCCAATGCATTAGCATTGAAGTCTATTAGAGTTACACTAAGGGGGTCATTTACTAACTGATATACACTAGGTTTTCTAGAGCATATCTGTCACAGATTGTGGCACAAAGATTATTTTCTCCACTTGCGGCAGGTCTAAAAAAAAGGGGCATGGTATAGGCAGGGAAGGGGGCAGGCTGTCAAGCCGGTCTTAATTATTATTTTCTACTCCTGTACTAAATCCAGCAAGGAAGCTGGCGCAGATTTAGACCAGCAGTGCATGCACCAAAGTTATGTAGAGGCCGGCGTCTCTACATAACTTTGGTGCATCTACCGCCAGTGCAGGGGTTATTAAGACCGGTGTCTAAAATGCCAGTCTTACAAAAAGACCCCCTAAGTTCCTATGGAGCTCTGCCACAGGCAGGCTCTCCATAGGAACTGCTGTGCTGTAGCCTCCTGTCACTCAGGAGGATAGGGGCTGCCACTCACACACTCCGGCTTCCCCGATCTCCGCCGGGGGGAGCGCCTCCAGATACCGTGGTAACGCCAATCGCGGATTTTAGCCCGGAGTGCCTGTTGTTTAAAACAGCAGGCACCCGCCAGCTATAGTGCCCGCTGCACTTGCCATATTTGAAGTCCCAACCACCGACTGATATATACATAAGGTGGCCGGAAATGGGTTAAATATGATATTCTATAATTTCGGACATTTTCTGACCCAGCAATAATAATTATGCCTATTTTTTAAGCTTTTTTGTTGATATATATATATATATATATATATGAACTTGAGTTTATATTTGTGTTTTTGTTTTATACTTTTAACATTTTATTGAACTTTTTTTGCTTTTTTTTGTTTTCCTAGTGGACTTGTATATTTAAACCTTGATCACTTGTACAATACACTGAAGTGCTTCTATACTCAAGTGTATCGTGCTTGTGGCCTCATCTTATTACCCAGTTTGTAATAGAAATACTAAGATGCCAGGCTCTTGGCAGCTGCCATTAGGCACCCAGCACCCATGACAACCCCTTGACAACCCTGCAGTTTTGACTCCTGAAATTGGAGTTAGCTGTTTGACACAGCCAGCATCCACCATGTATAGAGTGGGATCAGCTCCTGAGGCCATTTGTACTTCTATGCATATACGTCACATGCCAATTCATATATCAGGGCTGTTTTGTGTTCATTCATATAAAAGGAAAACATTGGCGCTTATTTCATTCTGTCAGCAGATTTGTCCCTATGACACTGGCTGACCTGTTACATGTGCACTTGGCAGCTGAAGACATCTGTGTTGGTCCCATGTTCATTTGTGCCCACATTGCCGAGAAAAATGATGTTTTAATATATTCAAGTGAGCCTCTAGGAGCATTGGGGGCTTTGCCGTTAAATCTAGAGGCTCTGCTCTCTCTGCAACTGCCAGCATTTATTAAAATATGCCAGTGTCATAGGTACAAATCTGCTGACAGATGCCCTTTAAAATAATGCACAGTGTGTATGTAGCTATTAGTAGTGACCATGACTTGTTAGTACAGTGATTCTTCCATTCACTTTAATGGTGCCTGATTTTGAAACCACGGCTGATGAACATAGCTGATTGTTGGGATTCAACCCCCACTGATCTCATATTGATGACCTACAGTATCCTATGGTTATTAATAGGTGAGTCCTGGAAAACCCTTTTTAGTTATTAAAAATCTTTGATTATTTCTACTGGGGGTTCTGTAGAGGCATTATTATTATTGGGCAAAATGTGGGCGGCACTATTAGGGACACCTTTAAAGGGTTATTCTCATTTTAGACAATGGGGGCATATCGCTAGGATATGCCCCCATTGTCTTATAGGTGCGGGTCCCACCGCTGGGACCCGCACCTATTTCCAGAACGGAGCCCCCGAAGTGAATGAGGGCGCACTGTGCATGTGCAGCCGCCCTCCATTCATTTCTATGGGGCCGCCGAAAATAGCCGAGCACTGGCTCGGCTACTTCCGTCAGCTCCATAGAAATGAATGGGAGCGCACCACGCATGCACGGCCTGGCTCCCATTCATTCCTATGAGCGGCGCGGGGAGCTGCGCCTGGTGGTGGCCGGACCCCCGGAAACCTGGGGTCCTCCAGGCGCAGCGCTCCCCGCTCCATTCTGGATATAGGTGCGGGTCCCAGCGGTGGGACCCGCACCTATAAGACAATGGGGGCATATCCTAGCGATATGCCCCCATTTTCTAAGATGAGAATACCCCTTTAAGGAGCATTGTCACTATAGGGAGCACTATTACTAATGAGGCCACTCTGGGAGAGAATAATTACTATTAGTGGTACTGTTATACACTGCTTGTTTCAAGGAGGTACGACCACCTTTAAGGTGTAGCCTCACCTTACATTATTGAGATTATTAATGAATGGTGGTGCACATTTATTCTTTAAGCTTTATAGCATGGAACTATGGATACTCTAAGTTCTGACATGAGGTATAAGGCTAGAAAGTGAGATGATTAAAGTGAGATGATTCACATCATTGTTTAGAGTAAAGGGGTTATCCAACCCGTATAATGACCCCCCCCCAATACCCGGGCCCCTCGTATTCATTATACTAACCTGCTCCCCGACACCTGCGTCGCTCTGCATCCCTGCAGCAGCCATGCAAGGAACCGGAGTGACGCAGGTGCCGGGAAGCAGGAAAGTATAATGTATACGAGGTGTCCGGGCATTGGTGGGGGGGGGTCATTATGGGGTTGGATAACCCTTCTAAAGGGGTTGTCCAAGTTCAGAGCTGAACCCGGACATACCCAAAATTTCACCCAGGCAGCCTGCCTGACAAGAGCATCGGACCATGTCATGCCCTGATGAGCTTCCTTGCCCTGCGCTGGATCGCGCAATGGCAAGTGCTTTTTTATGTACAATAACACACTGCTGGGCGGAGGCTTCCGCCCAGCAGTGTGTTCGGTGACGTCACCGTTTTACAGGCTAGGGCAGCGCTAAAGCCTACCCATCTGTGACGTCAACGGGCTCACTGCTAGGCGGAAGCCTCCGCCTGGCAGAGCCCGGTTCATCACCGGAACTGCTCAAAATGCCTTTGCCCTGCGCTGAATCACATGAAATGCTCCAATGCTATTGTCAGGGGGGCTGCCTGGGCAAAATTCTGGGTATGTCCGGGTTCAGCCCTGAACCCGGACAACCCCTTTAAAGAGGACCCTTCACCACTCCTGACATGCCTGTTTTAATAGCTTCTATTCTTATGGCTGTATGTTGTGCCATTCCTTTATTATTTGCACTAGAAGTTATGAATGAATTGCTATTTGTCCTTAGTAAGGGAACAGAGGGGAGGTAACAAGTTGGAGGTGTGTATCTGCACAGTCTGAACATGGCAGCACTGATTGGCTAGAGTCAGTATGTGCAGGTACACACCCCCAACTGGTTACCTCCCCTCTGTTCCTTTACTGAAGGCAAATAGCAATTCATTCATAACTTCTAGTGCAAATAATAAAGGAATGGCACAACATAGAGACATAAGAATAGATGTTCCAGAATTGTTAGTACGTGGGGAATGCATGAAGCTATTAAAACAGGCATGTCAGGAGTGGTAAAAGGTCCTCTTTAAGTAACATAATATGAATTATATTATTTTGCTTTAGAGAATCTCTAAAAATTGAAATCCCCAGTTTGCTGCTTCTGCATAACAGAAAATGATTCCTATACTGTAGATAGATGGCTTCCTATCACATCTTTATGCTGCCATGCTGAAAAATAAATGCCAATGTCCAGACCTGTGCTTGATAAGCCTCACATTTTTTTTTCCATAGTCGTCTGCACTTTTCTACAATCCCACCAGATGTGATAGAGGGTGCCCAAAGCTGTGTATCCACTGTAACAATCTGGATTAACTGTGGTGTAAATGATGTTCTGTTTAACTGGTGCCAAGCCAGTCATGTGTGGAATCCTCAGACTGTAGTCTTTGTCAGCTCGGTTTTGTGAATATGTTTCAATATTTTGCATGAATAGACTCCTGGTATTTTAATATACAAGATTTTTTTTTACCACTGTATTGTACATACATGTATTATTATAAACAATGGTATTATTATAACAATGGTATTATAACTATGGTATTACATGTATGTATTATTATGACAATGGTATTATAACAATGGTAGGTATATTGAAATAATTTGTTGTACCTATATGTAGCCACACTACACAATTAGTTATAAGTGTACTTCTGATTTTCAAGGCATTTAGCATTCTCAACCTCCTAATACAGTGTTAGGCCTCATGTACACGGCCGTGGCTTGTATTGCGGCCCACAATTGGGCCCACAATCCAGAGCTGCGGTGCGGAACGGAGGCACGGAACCCCACAGAAGCACTAAGGGGTGCTTCCATAGGGTTTCTGCCTGTGCCTCCGGACCGCAAAAAAATAGAACTTGTCCAATTTTGTTTGTGGTGCGGACGGAACACGGGGACCCATTCAAATTGAATGGGTCTGGATCCATTGCGGCAGCTGCACAGATGGTGCCCATGCATTAGGGACCCACAAATTGCGGTTCCCAATGCACGGAATGGCCGAATAACAGTTGTGTGCAAGAGGCCTCATTTATTTAAAGGGTTTGTCTAGTTTGGACATCTCCTATAAATTTCACAGGTCCCTGGACACCGAGCTGATGTTCTGACAGTGAAATCCACCTTGATAAATTATTATGTCTGGGGAAAACACTCAAGAGTGCTCTTTATATGTTCACAACACCTTATGCTGCTTACACTGGTGAGATTTTGTTGTAAGGCCTCATTCACATTTCAGTGTCCATTTGACGTCTATGGAAAATCTGTCCATGAAGATGTTTGTGAAGGACCTGTGTTTCGTCCATGTGTCTGTTTTTTGCCTCCATGTTCCACAGATACTGTTCAGCTGAAAATTATTTTCCAGAGCATCTCCTACCAGTGGTCATTGAAAAACGCCATCCATGTTCTGGCAGTGGTCTTTCACAGATTTATAGACTTCAATGGGCATATTTGGTCCTCATGACGGACCAAATGTGATTTTTTTTTTTCTTCTCTGACCCAAAGTCAGTGGAAAACTACTGATGTGTGAACAAACACATTAAAGTCAGTGAGTAAGTGTGCTGTCTGTGGGGAACACAGAAAGCACATGTTCGTGATTCATCGAAGTGTGAACGAGTCCTAAGTGTAGATCAGATCAATCAACCTGGAACCCACTTTGGCTTCTGCTTTGTTTTGCTCCTAGGTTAGGACCACAAGTGGTGGCAGGCAGTCAAGAAGTGGCCATGCATGATCACGCAACTTGCTGTGGTTTTTTTAATAGATTGTTAAAAATCGATTGTTTACTGCTTTATTGTTAAAGGATGAGTAAACCTGCAGAACAAGGCCGCCATTAATAGGTAATCAATTAATAATCCATTTTTAACACTCTGTAAGGAACAATGTTATTGCACAGCTTTTTTTAACACAGGGTCAGTTTCTATCATTTCCATTGCTTAAAGGGAACCTGTCATCAACTTTGTGCTGCCCATACTTACGGCAGCATAAAGTAGAGACAGGTGAGTTGATTTCAGCGGTCTGTCATTTATAAGATAAAAGTAAGTGGTTGCCGAGAAACAACATCACATACATTGCAGACTGGGCCTGGAAAGAGTCCCGGCCACCTGAGAAGAGTCCTGGTTATTCATGAATTCCTGCTCTCCCTGCCCACCTGCTGATGACAGACAGGCTTCTATCTAGTTTTCTCCCTTTTTCTTTAGGAGAGAACTAACAATCATCAGCAGATGGGCGGGAGAGCAGGAGATTATGGATAACCTTGACTCTTCTCAGATATGATTTAACTCTTTTCAAGGCCTGAGCTGTAATGATTATAAAGCTGGTTCTTAGAAACCACTTACATTTAGCTCATGAGTGACACATCGCTGACATCAGCATTTCTGTCACTGATTTATGCTGCCCTCAGTGAGTTGATGACTGGTTCTCTTTAAAACTCTCATTGTGCAAAAAAGTGGCATGAATATAGCCATCATATATCTTTGTTTTTTTTTTTAATTCAGACAAAGGCAAAATAGTAGGGTAAATATATTTTGTATATATATATATATATATATATATATATATATATATTGCTTTTAAGTATGTAATGGCACATAGGCATATAATGTCTGAACTTCATACCAGTACTATATGAACCTTGATAGGCCTCCGTCTCATGAGGAAAATACAAAGATTTGTTTGAAATCTAACATAAAAAAGGATATATTCTAGAAGAATTGGTTCTAATGGAGAATATCTACTGTACATAATATGACACTGTATTGGGGTACCATATGGTAGTATATGGGGTACCTACAGGCTCTGTGCACATTGGCTCTACTGTCTACAGCTACGTTCTACCAGTTCTAAAATACATTTACCACTAAACACCATTTTACATGCTATGATGAAAATGGTCTTTTTAAAGGGAATGATTTATTATCTTTTCTGAACATGATTATGGACAGCAACCATCTCGCCTTAGCTGTTCTTAACAGCATTTAGAAAGCATTAAGAAAATTGCTTTACGGCAGCCCCGTGGTCCATAGACACAATGGTCTGGAGGGGACCTTATTGACTTCTATGGGAGAGTTTTCTAGGTATGCTCTGTGACCTGTGCAGAGGTGATTGTACAAGGAAAGAATGGATAAGCTTTGACAATCATCTATGGTCGATCCTGTCTTATATATACACAGAGGTGATATCATTACAATCAGGATTAGAATGACAGATAAGCAGGTAACTGCAGTAAACTGATCTGTACGGACTAAGAAGTGGCACCTATTAATAGGCTTAGCAGCCAGTGCAAAAACTGCAGGATTTTATGGTTTTTAACATGAAAATTTAAAAATAACATCATCAAAAATTCTTTAAAGCTATGGTGAACATATAAATGTGATTTAAATAATGACAATAATTAAATAACATATCATTGTGATTCTGTACTGCCGAGTCCATGTACGGGAGATGCTTATTTTAGATCCATTACATCACAAGACCCTATTATTGGTTTTACTCAGTTTCTAGAGGCTGTAATGAATATTATGCGTGTACGTGCTTGGCATGCTGCATCAGTTGAATGATGGTGCTGCTGTCGCTGTCTCTCTGGGATTTAGCTTGGAACCATTACATGGCAGCAATATGATAGATGATATTGGTTTTTATCGTGACCTTGGTACTTGCTTCCAAAAATATGTTTCCAGTTACTCTCCATGCTTTTAAATGCTCATTTGCATATGGATTTAAAGTATTTTTTTCTGCAGAGTGAAACAACGGATCACTATGTGAAAATAGTTGCATATAGCTGTGGTTCACCTGATTAAGTCACCGTTCTTCATTTGTTGATCCGAGACTCAGTTCTCAAGTTATGATACTTTATCTTAATATGCAAATTAGGTGTTTGGAGCAATGATGACATCACTGTTGCTCTCTTTGCACACCCAACCTCCACTTATTTTAGGAATAGAAAAAGGTCTAAATGTAAGACAGCTTGGAAGCTGTCTTACATTTAGAACTGGCGGAGGATCCTCCGAAGTTATGAAGAGGCCGGCGCCTCTTCGTATCTTCGGCGGAACCACTGCCAGCTTAGGGGTTTATTAAGACCGGCGTCTAAAACACCAGTCTTAATAAATGTGCCCCAAAGTGTTTGAAATAGTTTTCTCAGGCAATGAACTAGATACAGATGCAGCAGAGTTAACACACACACTTGGTGTGTTAACTCTTCTACATCTGAAAATTAGAAAACACCATATCAAAATCAATTTTACACAGTTAACATATCATTAGAACATGTCACCAGTGACCAGTCTCTATGTGGTTATGGCAAGGTCCTCATGAGAAGAAATTGGCAGTGGCACTTTGGACGGTGTGTATTCTGCCCAAAATAGTCACTTGATAACCATATTAATAGGAGACAAAGTGGCACCTTGGGATTTAGGCACATCGGACTACTGTTGGTGTATCTTCTTTCTAGTGATTGTGGGAGTCATATCAGTCGGACCCCCTCTGACCAGACTTTGGTGGCATATCCTATCCTATATCCTGTTCTTCTAACAGCCCTGGGTCTATTTGGACTCCGAAAACTAGAAAATCTATTCTTGAGTTTCCATTCAGAGATGAAGTTGTCTTATAAGTTACGACTTTTCCTTTAGTTAGTCTAGTGGAAGAACACGTATTATAAATGCCCTCAAATATCTAAGCCCCATGCTATGGTTTCTGTAGTTCTGAATACTATCTATCTGCAGGTTACTTTTGCAGATCTGTCATGCTAACAAGCAAGCTGTCTTTCACAGTCTAATTCTTCAGAAAATCTCATGTATAGTAGGTTGTATAACATAACAGACATGAAAGAAGGCGAATGCAAAGACTCGTATATCTCACTGCAAGGGCTTGTTCTGTCCAGAAGATCATAAAGAATTTTCCTGTGTTACCATCAGAACAAAGATGAGAAGCCAGAACATTATTTGAAGAGCAGCCCTGTGGTGGGGAGCTGGTTCGTTTCTGCCTTAGGGTTGTAACAGCTGGAGAGAGCTGCTGCTAGACCAATTAAAGCGACCTCTCTACTGCATTAGGAAAATTCACTAAGGGGGGCTTGTGAATCTCACTGCTCAGGGTTTGTCCCAAAACTCTGTTTTTATACATTGTATATATCATTGTCTATGATTTATAAGTAGACATTAATAGATATATACAACAATCAGTCATAACATTAAAAGGGTTATCCAAGACTATAAAATGCTCCCCCATATGCCGGGTCCCTCACAATGAATATACTTACCTGAATCCTCGCTCCTTGCGCCGCTCCTGGTCCCGGCACCGCCGCTGCTGCTTCTCCCCGTGCATGAATGAAAACATCCAGTGTCATGGGGGGGGAAGAAGCATCCAATGGCAGGCGGGGACTGGGATGAGCCTCCCTAGCATCGCATGTGACACTATGGAGGCTAGTCACCGTCACCACCTGCCATTGGCTGCTCCCCCCCGACACCGGATGTTTTTATCTGCGCACGTGAAGAAGCAGCAGCGGCGGTGTGGGGACCAGGAGCGGTGCGGGGAGTGGGGAGTAATAGTCTTGGATAACACCTTTAAAACCACTTGTCTAAGATTGTATAGGCCCGGTTGCCCTCCCGTCAAAACAACAGTGACTTGACGAGGCTTCAACTCCACAAGACCTCTGAAGGTGTCCAGTGGTGTCTGGCACCAGCATTTTAGCAACAGTAGATGTTTTCCCGGATTCTGGCCCTTAGGGCTCATTCAGATGGCAGTAGTGTTCTGCGGCCAGCAAATTGCGGATCCGCAAAACACGGATACCGGCTCGTGTGCATTCCGCAATTTGAGGACTGCACATGGCCGGCACTATGATAGAAATACCTATTCTTGTCCACAATTGCGGACAAGAATAGGACATGCTCTATCTTTTTTGCAGGGCCGCGGAATGGAACTACAGATACGGACAGCACATGGTGTGCTGTCCGCTTCTCGTGCGGCCCCATTGAAATGAATGGGTCCACACCCGTTCCGCAAACTTGGTATTCATATGGTCGTGTGAAAAAGCCCTTAATCCCAGGCCTATGTGACAGGATATGCATGGGGTTCAAGTGCACTGCTGCAGCCACTTACTGGACTCAGTGGTGACGTGTCCCCGAGTGGCAGAAACAATAAATACAGGTACCCATCGGTGCTCTCCTATCAACAGTCAACTTGTTGCAAAAGTTATCGATCTAGGATCTCACACCCTGATTATGTTGCATAGAAAAAGAGAAGTGAAGATCTGCACCTATGACACTGTCTGACCTATTATATGTGCGCTTGGCAGCTGAAGACATCTGTGTTGGTCCCATATTCATATGTGCCCACATTGCTGAGAAATATGATGTTTTAATATATGGAAATGAGCCTCTGGGAGCAATGAGAGTGTTGCCATTACACCTAGAGGCTCTGCTCGTTCTGCAAAAGCCCTCTGCACTTTGATTGACAGGGCCAGGCAATGTAAACTGTGGGACTGTCAAGCAAAATGCAGAGGGCACACCAGTTGCAGAGAGAGTTGATCCTCTAGGTGTAATGGTAACGCCCCCGTTGCTCCTAGAGGCTCATTTGCATATATTAAAACATCATTTTTCTCAGCAATGCGGGCACATATGAACATGGGACCAACACAGATGTCTTCAGCTGCCAAGCGCACATGTAACAGGTCAGCCAGTGTCATAGGTACAAAACTGCTGACAGATGTCCTTTAAATGTGGCCATGTACTTTCACGTATTTATTTTTCCTATCCTGCTGGATGTTTTTATCCTTTTCAATGACTTTATGCTAGCATATTGCACCAGTGCACAGAAATATGGACATCTATTAGGGTTTACCGCAATGCTACAAGGACTGGCAGTCACCATTACAAAGAGGCTTCCTTGCTTGTACAACGCCCTGGCGGTGTTTCATGCCCGGTTTTGTAAGGGTGAGGAGGGGTTCATTTATAGGGGCTGATCAAAGGTTACGTTTACTTGATACATCTTTCATCACAAGTGTCTCTTTTTTCACTGTAATTGATGCCTTTACATTATTATTGTTATTCTATGAAATGTCGAGGTAGTGGTGTAGGTGAAATTCATCCTAGAAAGAGAAGACATCTGTGTTGCTGGTGTGTTCTATGTATCTTCGCTAGCTCATAAATGGCTCATAATATTTATGCCATACACTTTAATAGAAGCGTCCGTTCTGGCAACTCCAGAAATGAATCCCAGCTGCGGTGATTCTTCTTGGAAATAAAGTTTTTGTTTACACAGGTGCAGAAAACCTTCACGTGATTCTTAAACGTTCTGCGGACAGATGTCTCTGTGCTTTATTTGGCACTTCTCCCCGTACCAAAGCAATTTGTATCAAGCGAATCTCAATGTGATGCCAGCGCAAATAATAAAGGAAATTCGTACGCAAGCAAATGGTTTATCATAATGCATGCAGTGGATAAGTGGTTATCAAAGAACACGGGGTGATCACACGAGCTGACATTTCACAGATATACATATTCTCGTTGTCAAATGTTTAAGTTGGCTTGCATAATAGTTTTAAAGGGGTTGTGCAGTGACTTAATATTGCAGATCGGCAAGAGTCCTACTCCCGGCACCCTGCGGATCAGCTGTATAATTACAACTACTCCGTCCCATTCAAGTGAATGGGAGAAGCAGTTGTAAATACCGCTGTTGCAAAGGAGACAACTCGCAGGTAATTTTGAAAAGGAAGCAGCGCTCACGTGAATATTGTGACCCCTTCAAACAGCTGATTCAGACCCCCCGTTGATCTGATATTGATGTCCTATCCTAAAGATAGGTCTTCAATGTTAAGTGTGTCTTATAAAGCGAAAAATACAGTAGATAGATAGATCAAGAGATAGATCAATAGATAGCTATACATACTAGAGAGAAAGATAGATAGATAGATAGATAGATAGATAGATAGATAGATAGATAGATAGATAGATAGATACAGGGGCATAACTACCATAGCGGCAGACCATGTGACTGCTATGGGGCCCAGGACAAGAGGGGTCCAGTCTTAGTTGGGATTATCCCCTCTTCTACTGGAGGTGAAAATGTGGTCAGGACTCTACCCTCTAGAGTCCTGACCACATTTTAGCAACTTTTAGCAAATAAGGCAGTGGAAAAAATGGCCCAAAGGTCATTGAAAAGGGTTTAGGCGGAAGCCCTTCTGTCCTGTGTGGGGGGCCTGATTTGATCCTTGCTATGGGGCCCTTACTTCTCTATGTACGCCACTGGATAGATAGATAGATAGATAGATAGATAGATAGATAGATAGATGACCACCAAAGACATAAATGGATAGTATCATAAATAAATAAAGGCACATTGCTAGGCCCAAAGATAACAGCTATAGCAGCTAATAAGCAAATACAATATGAAGTAAATGTCATATTACTGGTAATACAGTATGTGAGTAAGTAGTATGTGCAGCGGGCGGAACCGTGGTTGCTACGGGGGCGACCCTTTCCCCCTCCAGGGCCCTCTAAGGAGATCTTCCTTCTGTCCCAGTGGTAGGAGTGCCAAGGGGAATCTGGGCCACTTAAGTCTTTGTTGGGATTGTCACGGTGTTCCTACCTTGTGAGACGAACAGGCCCCAGGCGGTGGCTCCGGCTGCAATAAATTTCTAGTAGTAGTAATAGAGGGTCGTCGGATGAGAATGATGCACAGACTTTTGTGGAAGATCCAACTTGGTTTTATTTACTCAACTTTGAATGCAGATAACTCAATTCAGTTTTCAGCTTGGTGTCCAGCAAGTGCAGCTTTTTGCATACTACTTGGCAGATGCTTGGAAATACAGGTTTCAGGCTTCCTGTTCTAAGCTGAGGTTACTTCTTAAGTCTGGCTTCCCTTTAGAGTATTGTTGTGCCTTATTGCAGGCTATATTACTCAGTCTTTAGGGTGCAGCAGAGCTGAAGGTGCTCTGCTGCCCTGCACATGTCCTCCCCAATCAGGGGGCAGGGGACAACTGCCTGACTAAACAGTCTTAACTGTAATTTCCTCCTCACTGCAGGAAGTTGGAAGAACTTAACTTCTCTCCAGCAGAGGGGGTCAGAATGGACTAAGGACCGTACCATTCTGGTAAAACTACATCTGAATCTGCCATAGTATTTACTGACACCTGCTGGTACACCAGGTACATTACATGGGAAACAGTTGCATAACATTGAATATAATACATATTAATGCTGGTGATGACATTAATGCACAGAATTACATTTCTAGAGTAGCACACAGATAGAAGCTGGTTACGCAGAGTTGTAACACTACTCTGGGGTGTTACATTCCCCTTACTTAAAGGCAAGCCGTCCTCGGATTAGCATAGAGGGAAGCTTGCAGGGAATCCAATGAATACAAGGTGCTGCATGAAATAGATACATATAAATGACATTACATACACATATAGACAATTGAGCTACTGTGCTGGTACGTTCCTGCCTTGTGAGTAGGGTGTCCGATCTCTGTTATCCCCTCTCAGCAGACGAACCACCTGAATAAACTGCACTAAGCAACCATTTCTGACTAACTCTGAATATTCTGGCCACGAATACCAAAGAAAGCATGGGGGTGTCTTCACTCTGTAATCCCACCATTGTGAAATGATAAGCCCGCAAACGGAAGGGTGGCCTCATCCTGTAATCCCTTCCAAGCACCAAGGCCTGATAATGCTTTACGCTTTGTCACCTTGATGTCTATCAGTAGCTGCAAGTTATTTTCCTAAGGTCGGTGCACCAGGCCTTAGGACATAGTGAACTAGGAGGAGGGATCTACCGGTCCTGCCATAGTTCTAAGGAGAGACTATACTCTCCTGACACATATAAGACACATCTATAGCAGCGAGGATAACCCTAAAGGAATAAAGAGAAAACTGCTTGTGGCTCTGACACCTGGCTACCATGAACCGTTAGTGTGAAACACCCTCAGAGGCAGTATATATATCTGAGGTAGAGACAAGTAAAGTGCTAACTATCTGGCTAAGTGCATGACCATACATTAAAGTGCATTGGAGGACACATTGTGGTACCTGCAAAGAAACACACACAATGGGCAATATTCTTGAACGTTGCTGAAATATAAAAACATTAGTGCAAACATTTAAGTGCAAATATATTAAAGGCATAATATAGGATACTCATGGATACATTCAAGTCCATCTTTTCTTCTTCTTTGGCTTGAAACATAAAGTCCAACCACACTAGTGGCGAATTGTAATCCACATGGGTGATAAAATAGCAGTCAAGGTTCCTTGAAAAACCCTTTTAAAAGTGATTTCCCAACAACCTGAAAAGGGAGGAAAAAGGATAAAATGCACAAACATGGTGCAACTGGGATGATTGCAGATGGGGGGAGTCCTGACCCACGTGTCCATCATGGTGGAGACCTAAAACACGGGCAACACAACAAATTAAAACATAGCCAACAGGTTCTCACCAGTCAGGGCTCAGTCCACAGGGTGGCTCCCAGTAGTTCTGAAGTTGAAGCAGTAGCTGAGTGTGGGCTCCCTCTACTGGAAAGCCGGCAAGTCCTCCTCGCTGCTGCTGGAGCTAAAGGCCATGAGAGGGCGCTCCTGCCTCTGGTAGGCTTCACGGTAGGCAGCGGCCATTCCCCAGCATCCTCTCAACTATGCTTGTGGCACCTGTCTGGGCAGGGTCCCAGTGGTCACACTAGTGACTGCGGCAGCCATTTGGGACCGCACCCGGTATTGCCCGGATACTCCGGCCGGGGTCACTGGCGACAGAACCTCGGGTTGTAGAGGCTCGGCCAGAGGCCTAGCCCGGGCAACAGATAGTGCCGCTGGTGCCTCCTGCAGCGGAAGATATGTGGCCAGGGGGTTGAAAATAAATTTACTCGCAGATATTTGTCCCACCTGGAGAACTGGCGGTGAAGGTAATCCTGGGATGAGAGGCTCCAGCTCACTAACCATGGATCTTGGTCCTGGTAGGCTGGTCTCTTCTTCCTCCTGGCGACACCGATGTACCGGAGCGGCGGCTGCTGCAGCGGCTGGTGGTTGCTCCTCCCACTCCTCCGGGGGTTCATTCGTCCTCCTGGGCCGTTGGATAACCTTCACCACGGTGGCGAAGGGGCCTTGCAGACTCTTCATGGGTGTATATTCCACGAAATCACCGGCGTGGATGTTGTGCTGGGATGGAGGGAGGTACGGCCTCTTCACGGAGCGACGATTGACGTAAAGCTCCTCAGCTGACTCCTCGTCTGTAATGAATCCCACGTCGCGGTCCACGCTGAACCATAACACGGTTCCAGCATGTCTCTCCAGAGTCGGGTCACCAGGCCGGGGGTGTTCTAGGACTTCCACCATCCAGTCCTCCACTCTCCGTTTGTACTCCCAGCAGGTGACGCGTTCTTGGTGACTTCTGTAGGCACAATTAGGTTCTGCCTAAGGTCGTCAGGCCTAGGCTTCAGAGACGGGGTTGTTCCAGCCACCTTCCTGCACTCCTCTTCCAGAGTGCTGGCGGAGACATATTTAGCCCGGACGTATTGTAGCTTCTTTACGGATCCTCCGGCCGTTTCCATGTTCCCTTCCACCAGTATGGGGATGGTGGCAAGTACTCCGGCTGCCATAGCCGGTGGAACGGGTACCTCAGGGGTCTTCTCGGACCGGGTGTTGCGATTTAGCTGATCGAGGTAAACTTCTTCTCCCCTGTGTTCGGACTCATAGGGGTAGGTGCCCCAAACCATGCTTCCCCAGTCTGGACCGCGCTGATGGGAGGCCATCTTTACTTCCACTGTCATCTCTTTCCAGACTGGTTCTAGAGATGGAGGCGGAGTTAAGGGGGTGGAGTCCTCTCTCAATGCTCCCCACAGTAAGATCCTGGCAGGTTGGACAAGATTTTCCCGCTCTGTAGAGGGGCGTGCCATGGTTTTCCCGCTCTTGAGGGGGCGGTTTCTTTACCTCAGCATGAAGAAGCTGCGCCACTTGTGAGAAAATGGCGTTGTTGACTCTTCTGATGCCGGTGCTCAGCGTTTTGCGCCGTTTGCATCGCAGTAACTGTAGTAAAGTCATTTTTCAGGGAACATTTGTCAAATTTCCTGGCCTTGTAGATAAAAGGCTACTAGTTTACAGTCCGTTTAGGTAATGGTTGAGCTGTGGCCTTAACGGTACAGGCACTCCAGACTCATCCTGTTCGTGACGCCATTTTGCAGTGGGCGGAACCGTGGTTGCTATGGGGGCAACCCTTTCCCCCTCCAGGGCCCTCTAAGGAGATCTTCCTTCTGTCCCAGTGGTAGGAGTGCCAAGGGGAATCTGGGCCACTTAAGTCTTTGTTGGGATTGTCACGGTGTTCCTACCTTGTGAGACGAACAGGCCCCAGGCGGTGGCTCCGGCTGCAATAAATTTCTAGTAGTAGTAATAGAGGGTCGTCAGATGGGAATGATGCACAGACTTTTGTGGAAGATCCAACTTGGTTTTATTTACTCAACTTTGAATGCAGATAACTCAATTCAGTTTTCAGCTTGGTGTCCAGCAAGTGCAGCTTTTTGCATACTACTTGGCAGATGCTTGGAAATACAGGTTTCAGGCTTCCTGTTCTAAGCTGAGGTTACTTCTTAAGTCTGGCTTCCCTTTAGAGTATTGTTGTGCCTTATTGCAAGCTATATTACTCAAGGTGCTCTGCTGCCCTGCACATGTCCTCCCCAATCAGGGGGCAGGGGACAACTGCCTAACTAAACAGTCTTAACTGTAATTTCCTCCTCACTGCAGGAAGTTGGAAGAACTTAACTTCTCTCCAGCAGAGGGGGTCAGAATGGACTAAGGACCGTACCATTCTGGTAAAAACTACATCTGAATCTGCCATAGTATTTACTGACACCTGCTGGTACACCAGGTACATTACATGGGAAACAGTTGCATAACATTGAATATAATACATATTAATGCTGGTGATGACATTAATGCACAGAATTACATTTCTAGAGTAGCACACAGATAGAAGCTGGTTACGCAGAGTTGTAACACTACTCTGGGGTGTTACAGATGTTGTTAGCGTACAATTGTACATCTGTTTGTAAGATACATATTGCATGTGATGTCTCTCTGGCTGTCAGTTATATATCTCAGGAGTCCCATATGGATACCATTTGTAATTTCCAGCCAGCAGGGCTTTACTTATTTATCAAGGCTTGTATGTTCTCCCTGTGTCTGCATACGTTTCCTCCAGGTTCCTGTGTTTCCTCCTCAACACCAGAATCATAATGATAATTGGCTTCCTATGAAATTAGACTTACTGGTGGGAAATTAGATTGTGAGCCCCATGGAGGACAGGGACTGATGTGATGAGTGATCTCTGTACATTACCATGGCATATGTTATCACTATATGAAACAGGAAATACTGTTTTTATGAGTGACTGCATGGGGATTATTTGTGGCTAAGGCCTCTTTCACACGTCAGTGAATCATGGATGTGTGTTGTCTGTGTTCTCCATGGATAGCAAACATTCTCATTCCCTCTGATGTGTGTACTCACACATCAGTGATTTTCCATGGACCATGGATGTGTGGTGACACCAAGGAAGCACACCCTATTTTGTCTAGGGGTCCATGAGAACCACCGACACAACACAGATGCCGTCCATGTTTGGTGTGTGTTTTTCAGGGACCATTGACAGGAGATATTCTGGAAGCTAATTTTCAGATTGGTAGTGTATGTGGAATACGGATGACACATGCAAGGCAATAAACTGGCCCATGGGCCAAACACAGATTGCAAGGACATCTTCATGGATGTCATCACAGACTTGTGAAAGAGGCCTAAGTATTATACTATTACAAGGAGAGATACGCAAGAAAGTGTGATGCTAGTTGAGCTTAACATATTTTCATGGATATAGCCCTCTTGCCAGATGTCATGGTTTACAGAATTGGCCATTTTTGTTTTATTTCTGTCAGAAAATGATAAAAATGAATTTATTACTTTGTTCCTCTTCTCCTTGCTCTGGGCACAACTTGCTCCTTCATGGCTCTTACTTAGGAAATTATACATTGAGGAAATACATCTAAAACCACATACGCTAGTGTGGCTTTTATGTTGTATACATAATCTCAAGAAAAATCTATGGGATGAATACAAAATAAATCATTTTACCTGACAACTAGCGAATAAATCAATGCACGTATCTGACACTTCCATTACCTTCGTTATAAATGGTGGCAAACAAAAAAAGCAGATTTGCTATAACCTGACCATCTGGTTTAATTACAGAAACCTTAAAAACAACTGTTTTTGGTGAATTATTACAGGTTATTATAGGTTCTCCATGGGCTGCCATATGGTGCCCATGTGAGGCACTGCACTCTCCCCCAGAAGTAATGCTTGTAGGGAAGAACACCTCTATAACTCTTGGAGATTCTCTAGGAATTTGTGAGAAGAAAATTTTCATATGTCCCCCTATAAAATTGGAGGTACAATATAGGCCCCTGACAGTCTAGGGGTCTACTGTGTGAATAAGCACTTACTGTCACAGAAGCTGCATTTTTTTATTATAATTTCATCACAGTCACAAGAGAATGATAAGCACACAGAAAACATTAAGACTAGAGATGAGCGAGCACTAAAATGCTCGGGTGCTCGTTATTCGAGACGAACTTTTCCCGATGCTCGAGTGCTCTTTTCGAGTAACGAACCCCATTGAAGTCAATGGGAGACACGAGCATTTTTTGCAGGGGACCAAGGCTCTGCCTAGGGAAGGCTGGGTGAAAACCTGGAAATATCAGAAAATGATGGAAACACCATGGAAATGGACAGGAAACAGCAGGGGCAGCATGCATGGATGCCTCTGAGGCTGCCTAATCCCACCATTACCCCAAATTCTCCTGCAACAGCCTGGTGGTTACCCTCATGGCAATTGTGCTCACCCAGACCAAGAAAGGTGAGGCACATGCCCATCACACATTAGGGAAGCGCCCAACTAGGTGCAACGAAGGTCCATCACCCATGCCCATGCTGGCACTGCTCTCCTATCCCCAGCCACACGATGCAGGCATAAGCCTGACACAGCATGGCGGTGACACCAACAAGTGACCAAGTTAGATGAGGTAGCTGGTGAAGCACCCAAAAATTTAGCCTGACACAGCATGGCGGTTACACCACCAATGACTTTGTCCGACTGAGAATGCAGTGAAATGGCTTTTGTTGAACCTCCAAAAATGTTTTTCTTTTCGGAGTACATAAAGTCGACCCTCATTTTTTTTTTTTTTTAAATGTCGGTACTTGCGCCTCCTGAAAAATTGTTTTGGACTGTCTGTTTGACGCTCCTGAAACATTGTTTTACACTGTCTGTAGTTGACACTGCGGAAAAATTGTTTAGAGAGAGGGCCTGTAGGTGGACCTCTGGAAAAATTGTTTGGAGAGAGGTCCTGTAGGTGGACCTCCAGAAAAATTGTTTGGAGAGAGGGCCTGTAGGTGGACCTCCGGAAAAATTGTTTAGAGAGAGGGCCTGTAGGTGGCTCTCCGGAAAAATTGTGGTAAAAGAGTGCCAGTTGGACCTCTAAAAAATTGCGTTTTTTGGGTCAGCGTTAGGCAAAGACGACAAGAAGGAGGAGGAGTAGAGAAGAGGAATCGGACACATAAGTAATGTTAAAGGGGTTGTCCGAGTTATTTTTTTGTTCTTTATATGTTTCTAACTTGTCAGGTATAACAACTTTCCCATATACTTTGTGTTTCTAAAGCTGCTGGTTTCTCAGAGTTGACTGAGGGTCACATGACCTATGATGACACCTTATCTCCCTGGTCTATGATGTTTCGTGTACAAGCCTCAGAGTTCAGATAAGAGTCTGTACACGAGACGTCACTGGCCACGCCCCCTTTCTTTGCCGGGCTCCTGCTATCTGCTCTCTCCCTGGATTCCTTCAAATAAAACATTAACCCCTTCAGCCAGAACACACTGAGGGCTCAAGGCTTTATAACAAATAGTAGCTGCAGCAGTAAGAGGAGACAAATGCTGGGCAAGGAGCTATAGAGGAATTGTACAAGAACAGGTAGGGAGAATTTCCTGTGTGTATCAGCAGTGTCATTGTACAGCTGGGACTTGTAGTCCTACACAAACAACATGCTGCTGAGTATTCCAGCAGGCAGACATGTACTCACAGCACTTATATTCACTGCCTTTGCAGAGAAGGGGGGAGGGGGGAGGGGCAGAGATTGTTATTACTGCATGTAAACAAAGGCCAGAAGAGAACCAGGGAAATGAGGAAATATAGATTTTTTTTGCCTAAAACTTGCTTAACTTAGTTATATATTGCTACCCATCAGATTTACAGTGCTATATATTTTTTTCCATAACTTGGACAACCCCTTTAATCTTTAGCTGCTTTCCCCCGGAGGAGATTTGAATTCCGGTGAAATCCAGGCTTTGTTCATTTTAATAAGCGTCAGCCTGTCAGCGCTGTCAGTTGACAGGTGTGTACGCTTATCGGTGATGACACCACCAGCTGCACTGAATACCCGCTCTGACAACATGCTAGCGGCAGGGCAGGCCAGCACCTCCAAGGCGTACAGCGCCAGTTCAGGCCACGTGTCCAGCTTTGAAACCCAGTAGTTGTATGGAGCAGAGTGATCACGCAGGAGGTTGGTATGGTCAGCTAGGTACTCCCTCACCATCTTTCTGTAAAGCTCCCCCCTACTCTGCCTTAGACTGGGGACAGGTGACAGTATCTTGCTGGGGTGACATAAAACTGGCAAAGGCCTTGGAGAGCGTTCCCCTGCCAGTGCTGGACAAGCTGCCTGCTCGGCTCCTCTCCCCCGCTACTTGGCCCACAGAACCATGCCCTCTGCCGCTAGCAGCGTCAGATGGGAAGGATTGTTTCAGCTTGTGCACCAGGGCCTGTTGATATTGATTCACTCTCATACTCCTTTCCTCTACAGGGGAAAGGTTCTGCTTGTACCGTGGGTCCAGGAGAGTGAACACCCAGTAATCGGTGTTTGAAAAAATGCTTCTAACACGAGGGTCACGGGATAGGCAGCCTAACATGAAGTCTGCCATGTGCACCAGAGTCCCAACACGCAAGAATTCCCTCTCCTCACTGGCCTGACTCTCCATTTCCTCCTCCTCCAAGTCCTCCTCTTCAGCCCATACACGCTCAAGAGTTAAGAAGGACTGAGCATTGGTACCCTCTTCTGTCTCGCCGACATTCTCCTCCTCTTCCTCCTCATCGTCATCCCCCTCCTCCGATACGCGCTGAGAAACAGACTGGAGGGTGCTCTGGCTATCAAGCGACGTATCTTCCTCCACCGTCTCTTGTGACAAGCGCAAAGCTTCCGACTTCATGCTGAGCAGTGAGTTTTTCAAAAGGCAAGGCAGCGGGATGGTGAGGCTGATAATGGCGGCATCGACGCAGACCGTCTATCTTGATTCCTCAAAGTTGCTCAACACCTGGCAGATATCAGACATCCACGTCCAATCCTCATTGTAGACTTGAGGAATCTGAGTGACCTGACTACCAGTTCTGGTGGAAGATGACATCTGGCAGTCTACAATCGCTCTGCGCTGCTGGTAAACTCTGGATAACATGTTTAATGTCGAATTCCATCTTGTGGGCGCGTCGCACAACAGTCGGTGAGCGGGCAGTTGTAGGCGGCGCTGCGCTGCCCTGAGAGTGGCAGCATCTGTGGTCGACTTGCGGAAATGCGCACAGATGCGGCGCACCTTGGTGAGCAAATCAGACAGATTGGGGTATGTCTTGAGGAACCGCTGAACTATGAGATTGAACACGTGGGCCAGGCATGGCATATGTGTCAGTCTGCCGAGTTGCAGAGCCGCCACCAGGTTACGCCCGTTGTCACACACAACCATGCCTGGCTTGAGGTTCAGCGGTGCCAGCCACAGATCGGTCTGCGCCGTGATGCCCTGTAACAGCTCTTGGGCGGTGTGCCTTTTGTCACCTAAGCTCAGCAGTTTGAGCACCGCCTGCTGGCGCTTAGCCACGGCACTGCTGCTGCTCCTAGAGCTACCGACTGAAGTCGCCGTGCCCAAGGAATATTAATTCGGAGGAGGAGGTGGAGGAGGAGGAGGGGTCGGAGGAGGAGGCATAGTACGTCTGAGAGACCGTGACCGAGGTAGGCCCCGCAATCCTCGGTGTGGGCAGTACATGAGCGGCCCCAGGGTCAGACTCGGTCCCAGCCTCCACCAAGTTAACCCAATGTGCCGTCAGTGATATATAGTGTCCCTGTCCGGCAGCACTTGTCCACGTGTCCGTGGTTAGGTGGACCTTCTCAGAAACAGCGTTGGTCAGGGCACGGATGATGTTCTGTGACACGTTCTGGTGTAGGCATGGGACGGCACATCGGGAAAAATAGTAGCAGCTGGGGACCGAATACCGAGGGGCAGCCACCGCCATGAGATTGCGAAAGGCCTCGGTCTCTACTAGCCTATAGGGCAGCATCTCCAGGCTCAGCAATTTGGAGATGTGGACGTTGAGGGCTTGGGCATGTGGGGGGGTTGGAACCGTATTTCCTCTTGCGCTCCAGCGTCTGCTGTAAAGACAGCTGAACGCTGCGCTGGGACACATTGGTGGACGCTGTGGAGGATCGTGGAGGCGAAGGTGTGGTTTTCCGGCGGGAGGCGCTCGTGCCGGGGTCCTGGGCAGGGGGTTGACTAGCAGAGGCAGCGAGTGACACAGGGGAAGGAGCAGTGGTGTGACCCACAGGAGGTGATCGGCCTTGGTTCCATTGAGTGGGGTGTTTAGCACTCATATGCCTGCGCATGCTGGTGGTGGTTAGGCTAGTAGTGGTGGCACCCCTGCTGATCCTGGTGTGGCATAGGTTGCACACCACAGTCCGTCGGTCATCCTCACTTTCTTTAAAGAACCTCCAGACTTGCGAACATCTAGGCCTCGCCACCGGAGCTTCACTACGTGAAACAGTTGCTGCTGATACACCAGCTCTGGCCCTGCTTCTCCCTCTGGCCACACCACTGCCTCTTCCAACCTGTTCTGGTGCAGCACTCGCCTCCGCCTCAGAAGCACTGTCTTCACTCGGCTTATCAACCCAGCTTGGGTCAGTCACCTCATCATCCTCCGATTCCTCAGTCTGCTCCCCCCTCGGACTTCCTGCCCTGACTTCACCACTGTCTGACTCCTCATCGTCCGACACCTCTTTACACACTTCTTCCACTAAGTCAACATTGTCATCATCATCACCCACAGACTGCGACAGTTGGAAAACTTGGGCATCGGGAAAGAGGTCAGCAGCAACCTGAGAAGTGGTTTGTGACTCTGGGAAGGGTCCAGAAAACAATTCCTCAGAGTATGCTGGATCATATTCCAAATTTTCCTGGGAGGGGGCAGACTGGGGGGAAGGAGGTTGAGATGGAGGAGCCAGAGGAGTGCTCCCTTGGGTAACATGGGTGGACTGCGTGGAAGACTGACTGGTGGACAAATTACTTGAAGCATTGTCCGCAATCCACGACATCACCTGTTCGCAATGTTGTGGTTTCAACAGTCCTCTACCACGTGTCCCTGTAAGTTGAGACATGAAGCTAGGGAGTGTAGCTCTGCGGCGTTCCCCTGCTCCCTCATCAGCAGGTACTGTCTCACCCTGCCCAGGACCACGGCCTCTGCCCCCTGCAGTAATTGAATGCCCACGCCCTCGTCCTCGACCCTTAGCCCTGGGGTTCAACATTTTCTGTATATAAGTTTATTATATGTACAAAAAAAATGGGCCTGCTGTACTGAAACCCACAAACAGGGCAGTTTCTAGGGAATTTTAACAAGAGGGCGAACATTAAAAAAGCACCCCCCCGCAATCAAATAACACTGACTTATGCACAGCCCCCCGCCACCCTGCACAATATGCTACAGGGGTATGACTACCAGCAGGGCCGATTCTAGCTTTTCTGCTGCCTGAGGTGAAAAATGAAATGATGTTTTCTCTTTTTTGTTCACCTGCTCATTTGCAGTGGTGATCAGGTAAACAGAGCAGAGAAAGCAGCGCTCGTACAGGGACATACAGCTCCACATATGTACCTCTTACATCTAGTGACGTTTTCTGTGATGTAGATGTTCTCTTTCCTCATCTTCTCCTGTCAGACCAGACCGCCATGATGATTTCTTTCAGCCATCTCTTCTCTCTGCAGAGTTTGACAAACAGACATTTTAGTTTCCTACTTTTCAATCATCCTCCTCACTTTCTGAACATTCCATTTTGCCACCTCTAATACTGTGTCCACTGTGCCCCCCAAAACTATACTGTAGAAACAGTCCCCTGGAATATACTGGTACCGCACAGATAATGTGCCAGTACAAAAAATACCCACTTACTGTTCAGATCAGACCTATATCAAACCTCAGATGAGACCCCCATCTCAGACCAGACCTTCATTAGAGGTCTGTCAGACCCCATATCAGACCTCAGATCAGACCCCTATTAGACCTTCATGTCAGAACCCCCACCATCTCAGACCAGCCCCCCCATGTATAAAACCTCAGACCCCCCTTATCAGCCCTTCAGACCCCATTATCAGACCTCAGACCCCTTTTATCAGACCTCAGACCCCCCTTATCAGCCCTTCAGACCCCATTATCAGACCTCAGACCCCTTTTATCAGACCTCAGACCCCCCTTATCAGCCCTTCAGACCCCATTATCAGACCTCAGACCCCTTTTATCAGACCTCAGACCCTCCTTATCAGCCCTTCAGACCCCATTATCAGACCTCAGACCCCTTTTATCAGACCTCAGACCCCCCTTATCAGCTTTTCAGACCCCCTTATCAGACCTTAGACCCCCCTTATCAGCCCTTCAGACCCCCTTATCAGCCCTTTAGACCCCATTATCAGACCTCAGATCCTCCTTATCAGCTTTTCAGACCCCCTTATCACACCTCAGAGCCCCCTTATCAGCCCTTCAGACCCCATTATCAGACCTCAGACCCCTTTTATCAGCCCTCAGACCCCTTTTATCAGACCTCAGACCCCCCTTATCAGCTTTTCACCCTCTTATCAGACCTTAGACCCCCTTATCAGACCTCAGACCCCCTTATCAGACCTTCAGACCCCATTATCAGACCTCAGACCCCCCTTATCAGCTTTTCAGACCCCTTATCAGACCTTAGACCCCCTTATCAGACCCCCCAGACCCCTTTCAGACCCCCTTATCAGCGCCTCAGACCCCCTTATTATTCAGCCCTTCAGATTCCCCCCTTATCAGAGCCTCCCTTATTCAGCCTTATTCAGACCCCCTTTCAGACCCCCTTATCAGACCTTCAGATCAGACCTTCAGACCCCCCATCGGCCCTTCAGACCCCCTTATTAGCCATTCAGACCCCCTTATTAGCCATCCAGACCCCTTATCAGACCTCAGATCAGACCTTCAGACCCCCATCGGCCCTTCAGACCCCTTATTAGGCCATTCAGACCCCTTATTAGCCAT